>CALNHX010010154.1:0-42912 GCA_940337035.1 Agriotes lineatus
TCACTACTTGGGTAGAGATTTTTTTTGATAATCATTCTTAATGCCATTAGGGATATAAATATTAAAAAAATTACCAATTTTAAATTTTGGCTTAGACCAAATCACGGGTGGCTCGAGTACCATACTCCATCAAATCCTTGCAAGGCACGTAAAAATGAAAAATACTACTAATTTTATCTGAAAATGGGTCTTTTTCATAATGCACAATCAAATAAACACGGCTATTTATTTAATAACCAACTGTTTTGGGCTAAAATGCAGAATCCGAGGCCAATTACACTGCTAACTCTTTTCCTTATAATTTTGGTAATGTTTAGTAGAAAAACAACATTAAATAATTATTAATATTAACAATAGCAGGGATATTGGCCTCGGATTCTGTATTTTTCCCGTTGTTGCATGTATCAAAGTTCTGCTTCTTTTTTATTTATTTATTTATAATATTAGACGGCTGATCCGATAAAACATATCAATCGAAAACTAGAGCTAATAAGATATTTAAACTTAACTAAAAATTAAAATTGAAGGCACATAATAATGTAGTAAATAATAAGATAAAGAGTTCTACTTGCAACACTTGCAAACTTGAAAATTTTACAGAATGAAATTATACAACTACATCTATTAACTTAACTTAAATTAACCACTCAATTTGTCCAAGGCGTTTACTAAAGGCGCACAGACAACTGACTTGGGAAGAGCGTTCCAATCTCTAAAAATTCTGTTGAATAAACAGAACTGTCGACACATTTTATTAAATCTTTCGCGCACTGGCTTAAACTCGTGGCCACGCAACCGCACATTCTCACTAGTCACAAACCCTTCAATGACTACAGTGTAGTAACCGTGGAGGATTTTATATGTTTCTATTAGGTCACCTCTTAAATGCCTTTCAGAAATCGATGATAGCCCCAATACCTGCAGCCTCTGTTCATATGGCAGTTTTCAAATAGGTGGCGATAACTTGGTGATACGTCTCTGGGTGAGTTCAAGAGCATGAATGTCTTTAACAAGGTAAGGCTTCCAATAGCAGGACGCATACTCCAAAATTGGCCGAATATAGGTTTTATAAATTTTCGCTAAAAGTTGAGGAGACATGTATTTAAAAGCGATCGAAACTAGGTAGGTGCTACTCCCATTTAAAATCCGACGACACGGTGACCCCAAGATCTTTTTATTTATTTATTTAATTCGCACTCAGCCAACAGCCGTTAGGCCAATTATAGGCGTCGCTGTGCAGTTATGAGGACTTCCAACCCCACTAACGACTGTCATGATGTTGTATGACCACCAACTTTTTTCCGTGATAGCCGTACCACGAGGCGCCGAGAGATGCAGTTTTTCTTTATAAGCACATTGTTCAGAAAATACATGTAGCTAGGGTTGTGGTATCCCATGTGCAACACGCATTTTTGTTAGTTGAGCTCTAACAGCTACTTCGAACACCATTCTTGGAGTCGCAAAAGGTCATTTTCTACATTCTTCAAAGTGGTGCATCTTGTAAAGGACAAACTCAGTTTCAGAGCAAAGTAGTGTTCACAAACTTCTATTATCAGGATCATTAATTTCATTTCAGCCAGCCTCTAACAAGTTAAAACGATTAGACATGGTGACCTAAAAAAGCTATCATGAAAAAGATGCTACTTGAAAATTTAACTTGTTAGCGGACCTACCAGTTAAACTGTTGTTTACATGGTTTTGATTGCTATTATTATCAACCGTAAAATTCAAAGGCGTTAGCGAGTGAATATCTTGCACACCCTCTCATCCACAAAACAATACCTCTCATCGAGTGAGGTTTTCAAGTGTTGATTGTTAAGGTTATGTTTTCTAATTTGTGTGTATTTATACGATTACTTCTTTTCTACATTTTGTAGCATCTTGAGACCAAAAAGACTATCTCTGGCACCATGTAACACGAGTTAAATGTATTTTATCAGAATTTCTCTCAATTACGAGTCCAAGTACCTCTCTAAAGGATAGCGCTATATGTAATTCACGCATTGAGAGTGAGAGAAATAGATGGTACGTCTTGTTCAGCTATAGCAACGGCACGCCGTATCTTGTACTTATATATCTATGTCTGGAGGTAAGGTCACTATATCAATAAGGTACCGCCATTCCATTCCTCGCTTGAGAATGTGAGAAAATTGTGAGATAAGGATAGCAAATACAAATTTCCCAAGTGCAATAGGGAAGACACTAGTTTTTGGGGATTTTCTTTTTGGTGTAATGGCACTTGTAAAGTGAGGAATCTGTTAGGTTATGTGTTTTTATCCCCAGTTGGAGAAAATTGTGCGACAAGGATAGATATAAAAAATCACTAATGGCGGTACCTTATTGATATAGTGACCTTATCTGGAGGCGATAGGTATAGCCATCTCGTAGCGAAGTTTTGAACTCGTGCATTCCCTTGGTCAGCTGTCAGTCAGAAATAAGTGAATGACGCATTTTATGTCAATTTGAAAAGTCTGCAAACTTTAATACGTAGCATATACACGGTAAGTGGTAAAAAAATGCAACATCTGATATACAACAATGGTCCACGCGTCGTCGTGGACCATTGTTGTATACCAGTAATAGTTACCTCAATTTTGGTGCAAATGTGCGTCTGGACCATAGTTTAGTGCGTAAATAATAAACTTCAGGTAAACAGCTCCTTTACTGTTCATTTTGTTTTTGTAGACGATGCCTAAAACAAAGGTTGAGAGGCGAAAAGTTGGAGGGCGTCCTTATGCCCAATATTCAGCGGAAAAATTAGAGCGGTGAATAAAGGATATACAAGAACGTAAGCCAAAGAGAGGCATCTGAGCATTATAATATTGCACGTAGTTCAATAATTTTGAAGTTGAAAGCTATCCGAAACAATTCTGTTTCGTTACCGGGTCGTAAATGTGTTTTTACCGAAGACGAGGAGAAAGCATTTGTTGATCACTGTATAGCAATGTGCGATTTTGGATTTCCATTGACTACTTTTGATTTGAGATGCATTATTAAGATGTATTTGGATAGCACTGGAAGAAGTGAGTCAAGATTTTCAAACAATTTTCCAGGCAAGCGTTGGGCGGCATCGTTTTTGAGCCGCAGCAAGAACAGCTTATCAAAGCGGCTTTGCAGTAATATCAAAAGAAGTCGAGCTGCCATAAATGATGATATTGTTAACTCTTACTTTGAAAACCTTCGAGATGTAGTAGCCGATGTTCCAGCAAATGCAATTTGGAACTACGACGAAACAAACCTTGTTCACGACCCCGGAAAAAAACTGTTTTAACAAGGCGGGGATGTAAATATCCAGAGGCCATTAAAAATTCGTCTAAAGCTGCAGTATCTCTGATGATGTGTGGGAGTGCCAATGGTGAACGTTGTCCACCTTACGTAAACTACAAAGCAGAGAAAATGTGGGATACTTGGATGGAAGGTGGTCCTGATAATACAAGATACAACCGCAGTAAGAGCGGATGGTTTGATGCTAGTAGTTTTGAGGACTGGTTTATCACTCTAATGTTGCCTATTTTGAAACGTATTGAAGGAAAAAAGGTTTTAATCGGAGACAATCTCAGCTCTCACATAAGCCTCAGGGTACTGCAACTTTGTAAAAATAACAATATTGCGTTTGTTGCGCTTCCGCCAAATGCTACACACTTGACGCAGCCCCTTGACATATCATTTTTTAGACCGTTTAAAATCGATTGGAGGGCGGTATTGGATGAATGGAAAAGTACACCAGCAGGAAGAAGACATCCAACTGTCCCCAAAGAGGTATTCCCTTCATTATTGAAAAAGTTAATTGACAAAATTAAAGTTAATTGTGAATCTAATCTTAAAGCTGGATTCAGAAAGGCTGGAATATATCCGCTTAACAGAGAAGAAGTGCTGAATAAAATACCTAGTAGTCACAGAATCCCTAACGATGAAAACAGAGATTTTACTACTGTAAGCAAGACCTTTACAGATTACCTTCAAGCAACCAGAATCTCTGAAACGACACCCCGGACAGTACAACGCAGAAAGAAAAAAATCAATGTGGCAGCTGGTAAAAGTATTGCACCAGAAGATATAAACGATCCAGAAGCTGGGCCATCAACAAGTGCACAACCGACTCCTAAAGGCAAACAACGTAAACAGCAACAGCTTAAAAAAATAAGGAAAATGTTAATAAACAGTGACACAGAAGAGGATTCTGATACCCACATATCTCTTGCTTCTGATACTGAATCAGAAGACTTCAATGATGTAGATGACACACCAGAAATACGTAATGATCAAAATTTAAGTCGTGATTTAGCTTTAAATGTAGGAAACTTCGTCATCGTGAAATACGAAGGGGGTTACTGGCCAGCACGTATTGAGAATATTGAAGAAAACGACGCTACAGTATGCTGCATGACAAAATGTGGAAAGTTGTGGAAATGGCCTGACCACCACAAAGACACCCTTCACTATGATAAAGAAGACATCGTGATGTTAATTAGTGCCCCAAAGAAGGCTTCTAACTCAAGAGAGATCTATTCTGTGCCGGAACTTAACTACTTTGAATAAGTGTCTTTAACTCTTGTTATTATGTAAAATTAAAAATTTCAACATATACATGTATTTCTATATTGCCTATGGTGACAGTACCAAATCACAACTACAGTCCAGCGCTGAACACTACTGAGAAATCGGCCTGGACTGTAGTTGTAGAACTTTGAGTACAACAATGTACCACATTTTGAAAATTCATAACTCTTTTTCAATTTTTTTTTGATATTTATAATACTAAAAATGAATTACTTGCATCCTAGGGTAGTAATAAAAAACAGTGTAAGTGATTTCGTTTATTAGTTTGGCAGTTATCAATTTAAATATGTCAAAAGTGGACCATAGTTATGGGATTTTACGGTATGCAGTTACATTGTGGGGTAATTCATGTCATGTTGGCAAGGTATTTATTATGCAAAAAAAGCACTTAGAATTTTAGCTAATATTACAGCGCGTGAATCATGTCGACCTCATTTTAAAGATTTGCAGATTATGACCCTTCCTTGTCTTTACATTTATTATTCTCTGAAAACCATTTATAAAAATTTAAAATCTTTTCGAACTCATTCGGATAATCATAACTATGAGATGAGATCTGGTAATCTTATTATTTCTAAAAAATTCAAAAAGGCGAAATCCTTTCGTAGCTCGTTAGATGTTCAACTTTTCAATAAACGTCCGTCTTCATTTAAAAATCTTAACCAAAGAAAATTTAAATAAAAAATAAAACAGCTACTACATGATAATTTTTTCTACTCTGTGGATGAATTTCTAAACTCTATAATCTTGGATGCACCATCATAAATTTTGTGTGAATTATAGACTGTGATATTTTGTCTAATTTATTGTAACCTAGGATTAAGTTTACATAAACTGAATTTGTGTTATGTGTATTCTTATTATGTACTGTTATGACTTGCTAGAAACATTATAATATGTAACGTAGTCAAATAAAGATATCTATCTATCTGTGTATGTATTATACTATAACCTATAATAAATACATTTGAGATTATGGTTTTTATGATGTTAATAAATAATGGAAAAGCTAATGTACAGGTTACAACTTCCTAATCATATGGTAAGTGACAAAAATATAAACAAAATAAAAACTATAGAAACGACCGCCGGCGGTGGCAGGAAAGACATTGTACATCCGCCGGCGCCGGCTGCCATGCGAAGTGTGGTTTCGCCAGCTACGCTTTTGCGGCTACCGTGTTAAGGATCAGTGATCAAGACCAACACGTGATAGCTTCCAAATTAATAAGTGGAGTATCAACCTCAAGGTCTGTAATCTCAGGTTCTGTATTTCCATTTTATTTATTATAACTTGTTGCAGAAATTTGGACACTATTCGTGATGATATTGGTACTAAATTAAAAAGCATTGATCTACTTACAAAAAAGGATATAGACAATGTAAAGAGAAGATCCCATTTGGACATGGTGATGATGCTGTCAGCATAAATTTATGGGTGGAGGAATCAAAACATGAAAATAATCCGGTATTGTTATACAAGAAACAAGGTGATATTTCAGATGAATTTGAAGATGCATATTTTTGTCTCATTTTAATGAATGATTTTCAAAGAGACATGTCAAAGCAATATGGAAGTAATATTGTGTTTATAGATGCCACCCATGGCCTTAACACTTACGATTTTGAAATGAGTACAGCCATGATTATAGATGAATTTGGTAAAGGTTATCCAGCATCTGTTATGTTCACCAACAGAAAGAATACATATGTTCAGATGATCTTTTTTCAGTGCATTAAGCATGCAGTTGGTATAGTATCACCGAATACGTTCATGTCAGATTTATCGAATACATTTTGTAAAGCTTGGTAGTCTGTGATCGGTCCTGTAAAACAACAGCTTTACTGTTCTTGGCACGTAGACCGTCCTTGGCAACAAAATCTTTCAAAAATTGCCGATAAGGATAAATGAAGTGCAGTAGATAAAACATTAAATGTACTTCAGCAAACATTCAATACCAACAAATTTCTTGAACATTTCGACATTTTCGTTGAAAAATTGTTAGAGGATGACTCGACAAAAGTATTTGGAACTTACTTTTATGCTATCGCAAAAATGCTGGCCTAAATACCAACACGCACTTAGAAAGCATACACAAAGTAACTAAATACTTTTAATTGGAAAGGAAGAAGGTTAAACGCTTGGTCAAGGGTTTGCATGCCGTATTAAAATACATACGTAAGAAAACAGTTGATGTTTGATCAAGAACACGAAAGGAAAATCTACTGTTCACTGCAAAGAAATGTTTGCTAGACATCGGGCTGCCGTGGCCAGTTCTTTTGTTCTTAAGCAATTAAATGATGTTTCATGGATTGTTCAAAGTGAAATTAATGACTATATCAAAGATTATATATACATAGATGTCTAGTGAATGGTCACAATAAAAGGGTTAGTTGTGGACGCTGCATTAAGACGTCGCTGCGATAGCTACAAGTTTTAAAGTACGAATCCCATTACGTAGCGCCAAACCAACTAACTGGCTGAAATGAGTGAAATGGATATATATACTTATGTCTCTTCTTAATTCATATTTACCTGCCACTTTATTCTTTGTTTTCGGAAGGGGCAGATACGAGTAGAGTCCCGATAAGCTGTTTTAATTACGTTGCAAAAATGTAGATAGTTGAGTAGAGTCCGGGGCGAAGTCGTTAAGGGATTAAGCCGCTAGAAGATGATTAAGCGGTAATTATATGCTAATGACCGTACTAAAGTAGGTTCATCAGCTATTACCCGATTGGCGGAAAACAACCCCCCTCATGTATCCAAAGAAGGAAAAATATTACACAATGATGAGATATTATATACATTTAGTTAAAATCTGTAAACGACCTGAACATGAGTGCGCTAAAATTTGTGACAAGTGAAAGAGGAAAAGAACTTATAGTGTTGGATGGGTTTAAATATCGTTTCCACAAAGAATTATCAACTGCGGTTAACACATTAACGCCGGGCGTACTCATTCGAGTACAGGTATAATTGGTGCTCTAATATTTACACCAGTTTGAATTTTCCGCGTCCATAGTATTACTACTACTCAATAGGTGACAGTGCGTGAGTTCCAGAGAATTCTGCATTATTGGCTTGGTTTTATAGAACCACATGTGCTGTTAAACCTGGTGAAATTTTCCTAACCTGACACGTGGTTATATTTTATTATCTGTGCTAGTTACTTTGCAATATTTTCATAAGTATTTGTGTTGGTCAGTTACAATAAAACCTATTTAGAGGTGAGGGAGTATTATTACTATAGTATTTGTAAAAATAGTGTGGTTTTGGGCGTTTTGAATGTTGCTGTACTCGTATGAGTACAACAGGTAAATGTGGTTACTTATAGACGTAGTACAAATTTCTGAAATATATGGATTTCTTCTGTAGATATTTTAAATGGAAATCCCAACAACTTCTTTTTACGGCAGACGTCGTTTCTAAAGGTTAGAAGAAGCAATCGATGCGCTGACAGGTGATGATTTTCGTGCATTTGAAGATTGTGAGGAGCTCCATCTAAACATACCACCTGATCTTGACGTAATGACTGATGATGAACAATTCGATGACGATGATCTTAGAAACAGTGAACTACCTGCTGATGTTCCCGGTCTTATTGAAATCGAATATCCTAGTGATTCAGAAGATGATGAACCGTTAAGTGTTATCAGGGAGCGAAGTCGGCGTGAATTATTAGAAGCTGCCGAATCAACATCAATCGAAGGAACTTCAACCCGAAAACGTCGCAGATCCCCATCTCTGACTACAGCTCCTCCTCTACTACTGTGAACCCATCTTCACCAGTAGCAACCGTTGTTTATGAGGATTTTGAAGAACCACAATGGTTGAAAGTTCAACCCACTTATATACCTTTTGGTGCAAATGATTCCATTTATGTCAACAACTTCTCAAAGGTATCAGTTTTACATTTCACGTCTTTCTTATAATTACAAATTTTTCATTTATACCTGAATAGATAGTGGATGACTTGAAGGGGGGAGGCCCTCGGCAAATATTTGAGAAGCTATTCGATGATAACGTTATACATCTTATTGTTAATTAATCAATGATGTATGCAGCCCAAAAGAATAATCACACTTTTAGAGTTTCTGCAAACGAAATTATTGGAATTCTGATATTGACTGGTTATCATAGTGTTCCTCAGGAACGAATGTATTGGTCTTGCGATGAAGACTTGGGCATCCCTGTCGTAAAAAAGAGTATGTCTAGAGATCGCTTTCTAGAAATCAAGAGGTTTCTTCATTTAGCAGACAACAGTGCAATCGCTACTTCAACAGATTGTATGTACAAAGTTAGGCCATTGATGGATCTTCTCGCAAATAATTTTTGTCAATGGGGTGTATTCCATAAAGATTTATCTGTCGATGAATCTATGGTAAAATATTTCGGTAAGCATCCAGCTAAGCAGTTTTTGAAAGGTAAGCCAGTCCGGTTTGGGTACAAAAACTGGGTCCTAAGTAGCGCAACAGGATACTGTTACGCTTTTAACGTATATTGTGGAAAAGAAAATGATGAACGAAAGATTCCACTCGGTGCTAACGTAGTTTTGAAATTACTAACTCGAGTTCCACAGCCCACCAAACATGTGGTATTCTTTGATAATTATTTCTCTACCTACGCTCTACTCGTAACACTAAAAAAGAAGGGATTTAGAGCTACGGGTACAATACAGGAGAACAGAACTAGACAGGGTCAACTTCCACCGAATAAAGAATTTTCTAAAAAGAAACGTGGAAACTATGATTGGCGATTTTATACGCGCAATGAGATACTTTGCGTGAGGTGGAAAGACAATAATGTTTGCAGCATGATCAGTAACTATGATTGTATTGAACCGATTGGAAAGATAAAACGGTGGTCGAGGGAAGAAAAAAAAAAGGTTCACGTAGAACAACGTCTCTTGTACTTATAATGCCGGTATGGGAGGAGTTGATCTTCTCGATCAGTCCATTTCAAATTATAGAATTGCCATCAGAGGCAAAAAATGGTCGTGGGTCCTACTCACATACAGTGTGTACATAAAGTATGGAATAAATTCATTATCTAGAAAAGGAAAAGGTTTTCGGAAATATCCTCGGACACGTCAACCTTTGTTTTAAGATGCGCATCTTTTGACGTTCTATTCCCATTGGTGACATCATTACTGTTCCGGATATGACGTCATCGAAATTTTTTTCAAATGGCAACCTCTATTTTTGACAGCGCCATTTGAAAGAGCATATTTTTCTGCATACAGCACATCAAAATCTTTGTCATGTTACATAAGGAAATTTTCGAGAAAATTAATGTTATAACGATTTAATTAATTTTAATTAATTTATTTTATTCAGTTAATTGAACAAACTAATTAATTAAGTGTTGAAACTGAAGTCCTTCCTAGCTTTGTAAAGGTCTCTTTCTAAGTCATAAAAAACCACTCTTTTTATTATAGCAAAAAAGACATTTTATCCACAATCACCTTATAATTGAAGTTTTATCCACACTTATGAACCGTCTAAAGTACTACTTTATCCACTAGTGGAATAATGAAATTACTTTATTTCATTAGTGGGATAAAACCATGTCACTTACTACTGCAGTGTTGGTAGCACTGTCAAGCTATGCCAAATTCGAAATTTGTACGTTAAGTTTTGCGTCAATCTGTGTCAAATAACAAACAAAACTTAACCTATTAACCTCTCGAATTTGACATAGACTGACAATACACTTCAGTACTGCCAAACGTATAACATTTGATCTTTCGGTACTTTCCAAATTGTCACTATGACTTTTCATGGCTGTCAATACAAAACGTATGTTTTTTACTTCCTTTTACGATAAAGGAAGTATTGGATTCACCTCAAAAATTACAAATTGAGTTTTCAACAGATCTTCACGTTTTAGAGTCCCCTGAATTAATTAGTTTGTTCAATTAACTGAATAAAATAAAATAATTTTCAATCACTATAACATTAATTTTATCGAAAATTTCCTTATGTAACATGACAAAACTTTTGATGTGTTGTGTGCAGAAAAATATGCTCTTTCAAATGGCGCTGTCAAAAATAAAGGTTGCCATTTGAAAAAAATTTCGATGACGTCATATCCGGAACAGTAATGATGTCACCAATGAGACTAGAACGTCAAAAGATGCGCATCTTAAAACAAAGGTTGACATGTCTGAGGATTTTTCCGCAAAGATTTCCCTTTTCTAGATAATGAATTTATTCCTTACTTTATGTACACACTGTATATGATTGACATGGTAGTAGTAAATGCATGGAAACTGCATCGCTTGTCTTCTGAGAACCAATGGATTTGTTGTTGTTTCGCAGAAACATAGCCAGATCATATTTGCGTGAGAGTACAAGTCAACCCAAAAAGAGAGGACCATCTAGCTCCTTGCCAGAAGGACTTCAATATGATTCTGTTGCGCATTATCCAAAGAAGATTCCGAATCAGCTTCGTTGTTCTCAGTGTAGTGCTAGAGTACGTTGGCAGTGCAAAAAATGTGAAAAAACGCTGTGTATTGAAAAAGATTGCTTTGAAGAATTCTATACATCAAGGAATTAAAATGTATTGTAGATTAACCTGGGGTACTCATTTAAGTGCAGCCCTCTAAATCAACCCCTAATAAAAAAAAAAAGAAATTATTGAATAAATTTGTTATTTACACACTTTTTAACCAAGCTTTAAAATGTAAACACATATTGTTCACCAGTTAAGTTTTAGGCGTTAATGGGTTAAACGATGGGTATGTTCGATCGACGCAAACAAGAAGTGTTCAGCATATTTGAAGACCGAGGGCAAATCTAATGTTTTGGTGGAAATCATTGATAAGCATAACCATGAACCACTACAAGAAAAATTATTGAACAGAAACGTATTAAGCAATTCCTTAAAAAGAAAAGCTGTCGAGGATGTAAGTGAAAGGCCCATGAAATTAGTTCATAAAGAACTAAGAAAAGGTGACGTCGACACTTTGACAAATAGCGACATCCAGTGCATAAGAAGAAATATATACCACACAAGAAGAAGCCTTTCACCAAGACTCCCAACAAACGTTGAAGAAGTTCACCAAGCCCTAAACTCATATCTAGTTAAAACAAATCGGGAGGAAACATTTTTACTAATTAACAACGCGGAAAATAACGTGGTGATGTTTTCGTGTCAAACAAATTTGGAGTTTTTGTGCAATTTGGAAACTATATATTTTTTTTTTTTTAAATTTTTATTTATTAGCAATCAGAATTAACATTCTATGGGCTAATGTGATAACATAGGACCTTAAAACTATATAGTCCTTGATGGCGGGATGGGAACTCTTCCAATGAGGAGTTCACCTACTTCTTATTTGAGGTCAATAGGCCAGCATCTTTTCAGTCTTCTGGCGTCGTGTTGTAGTAGGAGTGGTTGTATGAGTGGATTGGCATGAGTTTCTAGTCGGGTATGATGATTTGCACTACGCTCTTGTATAACGGTTTGAACGAATGGGATATTGAGGTCGTCGTGTAACATTTTGTTGGTTACATACCATGGTGCGTCAGTCATCGCTCTAAGAATTTTGGATTGGGAACTCACATCTAGTTAAAACAAATCGGCAGGAAACATTTTTACTAATTAACGACGCGGAAAATAAAATGGTGATGTTTTCGTGTCAAACAAATTTGGAGTTTTTGTGCAATTTGGAAACTATATATGTGGATGGAACATTTGACTGCTGTTCTAAGTTTTTCCTGCAAATGTTTACAATTCCAGGGCTAAAAGGAGACCATTATATACCATTAGTTTCCTTTTTGCTTCCTGACAAACGGAAGGCCACGTACAAATTGGCATTAAATTATGCTATCCAAGTAGCCCAAAAGTGTTGGAAACAATTAGCACCAAGCACAGTCGTGGTCGATTTTAAACAAGCTATACATCAAAGTGTGACAGAGACTTGGACCAACATCACCATAATTGGATGTAGGTTTCATCTGGGTCAATCATGGTACGTTTTATTTTTAATTAATATGCATTTTAAATAACAATTCTAGGTGGAGGAAAATACAAAAACTCGGTCTGGCAAGTTTCTATAAAGACAAGGAATCGGAGGTGGGAAAATTCTTAAGGTACTGCTTCGGTTTGCCATTTCTCGATCCTAAAGGTGTTGGGGATTGTTTTGCCATTGACTTCAGTGCAATTCAACCTGCGAATTCTAAACTAACAGAATTTACCAACTATTTGGTGGACAATTACATATCCAAATCTTCTATATTTCCACCATACACCGGGTGCCCGTTCTCAAAGTCGAACATAGGCGATTAACATTGTATTGAACGTTTTTACCGATTCCTGCTCGCCAATTCAACTTACAGGGAAGGTAATGGTATCAATGGAAAGATAAAATTATTACGCATCAAATGATACCAATAATAATATTCAAGATGCGGTTTTTATTTTAAAATATTAATTTAAAACTTAAGAATTTTTAAATATGCTATGACTGGCTTCTCAAGTTCGATAGCTTTTGTCAATAAAATTGTAATTAGTTGGCGTAAATCAGTTATTTTCTATCAACGTCTGTTAAATTATCTACAGAAAAATGAATTATTTCAATGAAGAACGAGTGAATGCACTAATGTTAATTCCCTATGTTCGACTTTGAGAATGGACACCCGGTATATGGGCTGAAAATTCAAGCAGCTTAAAAAGGACCACAAATGCTTGCGAGAGTTTTCATTCGCGTTTTAATTCAGCTTTTTACCATTCGCATCCTCACATTTTTAAGTTTATCACAGTTTTGTTGGATTTTCAAAGTGATACATAAAAATAGGAAGTGTGCAGCAAAATGAAAAAAATATGCAGTGTGTCTACTTAAGTTGGAATCATATGGAAGAAAAATTTATTATTGGTTTTAGAAAAAAAAAGGTATTCTTGATAAAAAGTTCTGCATGGTCCAAAACTTAAAATGCAACCGTCAGATATCAATTTTTTTAATCCGTATACGAGGAATGTCAAAAAATATGAATTCTGTTCATGAGTAAAGTATCTTTATTTGTGACAATATCGAAAATTGTTATTAAGAAAATTTATTAATTTTACGAAAAAAAATGGATATCAAAGTTTTAACGAATAAAGAGATAACTGAAAAAAGTTTCCGATATTGTCAAAAATAAAGTTTTCCATATGAAACAACTTAAAAAAATGTGAAAAACAACAAAACCTGATTTTTATCGTAGATAGGTGTAATTGGATATTTGTTGTATAGTTTTCGATTCTAATCAACTTTTCTTAATAACAATTTTCGATATTGTCACAAATAAAGGTACTTTACTCTTGAGCAGAATTCATATTTTTTGACATTCCTCGTATACGGCTTAAAAAATTGATATCTGATAATTGAATTTTAAGTTTTGGACCATGCAGAACTTTTTATAAAGAATAACTTTTTTTCGTAAAATTAATAATAAAAAAGTTTTCCATATGATTCCGACTTAAGTAGACACACTGTATACGCTTCGCAAACTTTAGACAATAAAAAGTTTTTAGTTTGTCAAACATCTCGACTAAAAAATGGCGATATAATTAATTTTGATTTTGTTACAATAGTTGGAAATCATATTAAAATGTAATGTTTTAAAAGTACCTAATGCTGTAAACTGTAAATAGCTGATTTTTTTAATATTTGTGTGCATGTATGTACATATTAAAGCAAATGGTTGTAAATGTTTTTGCATTTCATGAGTTTTTTTACAATAATTTACTAATGATTGTATATTTCTAATATTACTCTAATAGTAATTTACGATACAAGTGCAGTGAGCGAGCGTTTTAAGCCCCACGAGTGACTAAAGATGCTTTACGCATGTGTATCGTACAATATTTTATCTACGATAGAATCTAGAAAATACGGTAAATATAAAAAAATATTTTACATGTAAATTAGAATTACTAGCAACCGGTCCTAATTTTGAGTGTTTTAAAAATTTTAAAACACGTTGCTACTAACTACGTGCCTAACGAAATTTTTTAAGCACGTTGCTATTAACGACGTAAACTAATGAAAACATGTTATTAAACAGTCGTTTTACAAACTTAAAACTGCCAACTAAAAGGCAATTTTACACACTGTCGTAGATAAAATAAATTTTAAACTACTCAAGTGTTTATCTATTACTTAATCTAACATAATCTGCTAAGATAATTTTGGGACTCTATTCAACCATCAACGGGACTCTACTCGACTGTGATTAAGGGTGATTAGAAAGTTTGGGACTCTACTCCACTCCGCCGTTCGGAAGAGATGGTTTTGTAGATAAACTGCTAATGGATACTTAACTGCATTTTAATGTTTTGTCATTTCCTGTTAAATACCGAGAAAGGTGTAAACAATGGATTACGAATTTTTGCCCTAATAACTTCCAAAAAATGAGATGTAAATTAGCTTTCCAAATATTTAACAATTCGGTTACAGCTGTTCTGAGAACTGCAATCTCTCTTACACCAACAGCTAATTATATTCAATTTATGAATGATGTGTGATGCATTAAATAGCTCTAATTTATCTGCTAAAAACCAAACCAGAAAACCACCACTTTCAGACAAAAATCCCCATATAAAAAAAATTCTAAATGATGCACTGAAGGACATTTCCAGCTTAAAAACTGTTGAGCATCATACTCCCCCTTGCTTTAGGAGACTATTTCAGTCGATAACTGCCTGTCCCATGCTGCGAATAGCATAAACGACGTAGTTAATTTGGTTTTAAAGCTTTTTCCCAATTTTACAATGAAATAAAGAGTAGAAAAGCTGCACTTTCTAGTTTATTTAACATGTCAATTGCCGCTATAAAAAACCTATTCCTTCATTTCTTGAAACTCAACAACCTTGCATGAAACATCGGGAATTCATAATTAGATATACATTACTATTGCGGTTACAGAAACAAACATCATGGGAAACAGCAATTACTAAACGAACCTCCCGTTGCAAAAAAAATCACCATAAAATCAGAAAACTAAATCAGTTAGGATTGCACTTTACATATTCGTTTTATGTGTGAACATGAATACAGGTCGAAAAAATGTTTCTATTTCTGTTTATTAACGTATGTTTAGTATGTATAAGTTGTTTTTCAAATTCAGTCTCATTTAGATATTATATGTCACCCTTTAATGTATGTTTAGTATTTTTAAGTTTTTTTTAAAAATCAATCTCATTTTGATATTATATGTCACCCTTCTTTTACTGTGTGCAATTTAATGTAATTCAATTTTTATACAGATTTTAATTTTCTTTTAAACTGTTTGATAAAGGCGTACAACCCACTACTTCTGTTAAATTAGTATTTTAATTTCTTATTAAATACGTTATTTATACTATTTTCGACGTTATACTTGTTTGACTGTGTTAATTTAAGGCAACGGTATTTTTACGTAGTTTTTAAATTTATTGGCAATTTTTAGAATCCTGAATTATTGTTGAATGATGTTTTTTCATTTATAATATTTGATATGCCTAAATACGTTACTTACATACCTACAAACTGTTATGAAAATAAAGTTTTTATTTTAACTTGTCACAGTTGTTTTTATCGTGTATGTAGTTTAGTTTAAATCTATTTTTTTCTATAGCACATGTTAAAGTGTGCTTTTATCAACTCAAAACAAAAGGTCAAGTTTTACTTTAACAGCAAGGGTAGATAAGTAGCACTTTAACATCAAGGATAGATAAAGTAATTTAATTTTCTAACTTTTGTTTAAATTAAATATGACAGCTTCGCATTATCGTAGCAACCCAATCTAACTACTGACATTTTGAAATGTCATCTACTGTCTTTATTTTCTTTTGAAATTGTTAAAGTTCTTGCTATAGAAAAAAACATTGTATTATACACGACGATAAAGTTATTTCTATCCTCTCTTGAATCATTAACGTCTCGACTTCGTCTCGACGTTAAACCATTCACTCGTGGATAAAATTTAACTTTATCGTCTTGTATAATAAATTACTATTTATATAATTCATGTTATATGCGGTTGTTTGATTAAACGTACTTGTGTTGAGTAACGAATTTCAATTGCTACTATTTTAGCTCTCCAAACACGTTATTTAAAGTATTTTTCACATCACACTTGTTTTATTGTGTACAATATATTTGGTACGTATCGTTTAAAAAACGTGTATTTCTGTTTACATACGTATTTTTATTTCTATTATTGTCTTAGTAAATATGTTACTTATATTTTATAGTAAAATGTAATTCTTCTTCCATAGGTGAGTACAATTACAATATGTTACATAAAATGTACATAAATAATACTTTAAACACTTGATTAACAATCAAGTTACTAGTGAATTTTGTGAACGAGCTCAACAAAATCGCGATATAAAAGTCTGTAAGTCAAAACGCTTGCTACATCGACCCCTGAAATCAATTGTAAATTGTTAATTAGACCTTGCTGTAAAATATATAGAAAGAATCAGTTGCCTCTAACTACCACACTGCCTGCTGTCCCCGATTTTGTATAACGGTGCAGAATGCACCTTAAAACGCACTATAGTATCATCCAATAACGCTTTTCAGAAAGAATAATGCGTCAATAACGTATTTTCTATAACATAAACTTTCAAAATATTGTTTATTACTACTATGTAATAAAAATTTTCTTTTTCTTTCCTTTCTCCGCAAACATCGTGTGTGATAGGTACATCTTCAGCTGACCCAGAAGAGCTAGAAGTACTTGATGATTGCAATATTTTCTTTCGTGGAATACAAGTGGACTGGCTCGCTGAAGGCTGCAGATCAAGCTGATCATCGTTTGCGACATAAGAAACAGAAGCGACAGGGGGACTAGAAGACACCTCAGACTTTCCTTGAGCAGATGCTAAGCGCTTCACCACGTGTATTAAAGACCTATTTATGGTTTTCTTGGTATAAATGTATTTGTGAATTTTGTTCGCATGACCTAAATTCTGGGCAAGGTTTTGGACTTGAGTTAAATCTCCCCATGCAGCGAAGCACATGCTGTAGCCAAATGCTTTCTCAAGACATGGTACGTAAAGATGACGGGTTTTGTACACCGCATTTTATAGAAAATTCTCTGATATACGGACCTATATTTATATAAAGTGGCCGTAGTCATCCTCCAACAGGCAACCCAAGCAGGTACGGATTGGAGTCGAACACTCCAGCTTGATTACGGTGCAAAAAAAAGAGGTCGATTGCTTCTCTAATCCAATCAAAGATGACGACAGAGACGGTTCTGTTAAAATTTCCACGTAATAGGTAGAGAGCGATAGTTTTTGGCCAACTTTTGGTCATAGACAGACAAAAACTCGTAATCTGGAGTGTTTTTATCCACTTGCACCATACTGTTATAATCTTCTAGTTCCATACGTTGCATCTCACCGGGCCGTCGTCTATTTAAAATTATAATGCTGCCCATTGTATAGACACCGAGAAGATTCCAGATTTCAAAAGTAAAGGATTTCTGTAACTTTGAGATTGTGACTTTACAAAAGCGCTCCAAATACGTAGCAGTTATATTCAGATCACTGGTAATTGGAAGAATAACTTTTTTGCGTCTCTGCAATTTAATTCGGTTTTCCTCCACAGTCTTGCTAGTTACAAATAAAGAAATAACGTCTTTGACATTGACGAGAAACTCGACTGCTTGCCAGCGAGCCTACTCAAGAAAAGCCAAGCGAGCGCGCTTCGACCAGAAAAGCCTTGCAGGTGACTTATCTCGAAAGTCAGGCGCTTTACGCAATTAACCTGAATTCCTGTACTATTTCACTTAAATATAAGGTGGTCCGAAAGAAGATGCAAATTGCTAGAACGCGCTATTGAAACGGGGCGTTACAAACTTAGTTATCAATTTTCTGCAGAATTGACGTCTAGTTTTACGACCTCCTTTACCAGAGACGGTTTCGGTAACAGCACAATCGTAACGAGGTTTCATAACAACGGGTATTACAGCTTTGATACCGTGACTGCTCGGTAATGGACCTTCATCGTCTTCCCAAAGTTGCACAACACATCCTTCATCTAACGGGTGTTCATAAACAGTCGTCATCCCAGTAGGTTTTGACTTCAGAAACGTATGTCTATTAAAATTGAGAAAATATGCGCTATGACAGTACTCAATGACGTTTCATTGTGTTGCACGAATTAATCAAAGACATAACATTTTGTTTTTCAAAGCAACTGGGATGACGACTGTTTATGAACACCCGTTATATATATAAAACTGAAAGTCCTGACTCACTCACTCGCTCACTCATCAACGCCCAGCCCAAATCCTTGGACCTAGAAAGCTGAAATTTTGCACAGAGGTTGCCTTTATGATGTATACAAGGAATAAGGAAGGATATTTCGAAATTCAACCCCTAAATGGGTACAATGGGGGTTCTAATTTTGTATGGAGAAATAATATTGAATAGACATTTCGACTTGAAACTTCGTAGGAGTACTCCTAAAAACAAATAAGCAAACACGTATTTCGTGATTTTCCGAAAATCAACCTCTTAGGGGGTGAAATGGGGTAAATAAGCCTAAAATACGATATGGGTGTCGTTATTGAGGTTTTTTGGGACGTTGATTGCGAAAATGGCATTTATTTTTAAGTCTAAGACGGTGGCCATGACATAATGGAGGGACAGGACGGGACGGGACGGAACGGGACTGGATGGGACGGAAAAGGAAGGGAAGGGATGGGACGTAGGGTGGCGCGAAACATGGGCAAATTTTTTTTTTTAGAAATTGATAAACCCTGTATCGGGAAAAGTGGCATACTGTAGTGCATATTTACCTTGCAAAAGCTGAAGTTTCTATGACAATATTTTCCGGTGCCCCTAGACACTCAAAGTTTCAGATATTAACGTAATCTCATAAATTTCTAAAGTTGCAGCTCTTCGCTTGTTTTTTGGTAAAACAACCCAGAGCTCACCACGAGGAGGTGGGTGCAAGTCGAGTTCCACCCGCCCACCCACTTCCTTAAGTTAAAAATTCATAGGTCGACCTTGAAATAGTCGCTCTTACTCTCAAATTTAGGTAATATTTGACGCCCAGAAATACGATTTCTAATAAAACCATCTCGGAACCACAAACTGCTAACGACGCTTCCGTTACAAGTTTTACGCAACGTTCGACAGCTTGGGTGTGACATGGTAGTTTGAAAATATTGATTTCCTCGGGGATTTCAGCAATCATTTCCCTCAGATCTTCTGTAGAAAATTTTCGTGTAATTGGAGGCTCTGTTACAGCTACTACTTGCCAATGTATTAGTTCGACGTAATCTGTAGCTTCGAAATTAATTTTGGGTACTTTGAATTTTCTTACATTAGCTTGAGGATGGTTTGTTCTACATTTTAAAATACGTCGCAAGCCTAGTTCCCTAATATGCAAACGTTCGTCTCCAAGCATACATAAAAGGATGTTTTCTGGGTGTGCGAAATAGCCGTTGACCTGAATAATTTTGTCAACGATCTGCCTTAAATTTGGGGGTAGGTATCGAGATCTCTGAATTAAATTAAATAAATGCAGCGAACCGTACTTCATATCTGGTTTTAGCTTAATAGAAAACCAGGTTGTTACATACACTTTTAATATACATATAGGTTGTTATAATTTTCAATTCTTCAGATGGATTAATAGTTCCAACATATAAGCGCAGAATCCTGTTGGCAGTTGTCAGCCATCTTGAATGTGCCAACTTTCCAGGTTGCTTCTGAGCCAAACTTTCTGAAATAACGCCATTTGATATTGCAACACTTATCTCTAAAAGATATTTCTGGTCAGTGCTTAAAATCTTAGGATCTACTTCTGGAACTATTACGTTAATCTTTTTAAATGAAACTGTAATAACCTGGTTTTCTTATGGAGTTATTTAATTTTGAGCCGTGAATAAGTACCACTGTTGGTGAACTTTTTAGTCCCGGGCAGTCAGATGCCAGGGTTCAATTTACTCTCTCAAGTATATAGAAAAGTACACATAACATCAAAGGGATTTATTTTATATACCTATTTACATTGTAACTTAATAAAATTATTTCCCGTATTCTGTACAAAAATAATATGATTTCTTCTATCTTGTACGCCTGGCGGGCGGACAACCCTTTCTGCTTCCCGAGTTGTACGGGTTGCGGATCGCTAAAATCACACACGTACCGCTGTAGTGGCTTGCGTAAACGCCCTCTAACGGCCAAGACTGTAAACAGAAAAATTCGAGGTTAACTTTGTTTATATTGGATGAACATTATAAATTCGGGTACAATCTTGTTTATTTCAGGGGCTGTGCTTACAAATAAACGTGGGGCGAACGCCTGGCTTGCCCCAACCTAACCCGTAGTGCCGAATAACTTCTATTGGCAAGTGAAATGACAGTGTATTAAATTCGTTTTAGAAACGGTGATAACCTTCAAAGTTATTAATTAAACCACGGGGATTTTAATTGTTAAGTTAAAGCACTACGGATCTGCTCAGGACATTTATAAACCAGGACCCCTCCAGGTGAGTAAGGCTCTGGATTCTTATACCAAAACTATTTTTGCGGCGAGCTTTGCCGGTGTCGTGACTTTGACTTCAGGATAACTTTATGTGGTCAATTTCGGGATTTGAAACTTTTACTTGGGTGTAACAGCACTCGCAGGGGGTGCATGAAACCAATTATTAACTTTCTGAGTGGCGAGTGAAACTCTCTGAGGTTTTACGAGTAAGTTTCGTGTTTTGACTCAATACGGATTTTGGAATTATTTCTAGAATAAAGAGTGAGGCCCTTTTAAGTTTTGCGAAAGAGTTGGGTGTTGGTTCTTGCGACTAGCGTGGAGGGCTTTGCCTGAAGGGCTTTAAAATAGGATAAATACAAGTCTGTATCCTAGGAGCCGTTTCTACTGGCTGAGATTTGTTTATAACAGATCGCTCTGGTCGTTATCCACGATGCCCTAAGCGATTGTTATTATAGCAAATGCCGCGAGGGTTTTACAGAAATCGAGATTTGTTTATAACAGATCGCTCTGGTCGTTATCCACGATGCCCTAAGCGATTGTTATTATAGCAAATGCCGCGAGGGTTTTACAGAAATCGATATTTGTTATAACAGATCGCTCTGGTCGTTATCCACGATGCCCTAAGCGATTGTTATTCTAGCCTGGTACAGGAAAATTTTCTACAGGAATTTCTAGTCGCAGGAACGAAGTGTTTCGGATCGGTTTCAGGAACTAGGCCCCAAGGGGACCTAGAGCTAAACGCTGTTCAGGGACGGTGGACGTAAGCTCATCTAACCGCGTGCGTTATCTATTTATACTATACCATACTCTTTATCAGTGCTGGACATTTGGAAGGGATGCGCCGGACGACGTCCTGTCGATGCGGGCGCAGAACGTTGCTTTTGTCGTGTTATCAATTTTCTCGCGCTTTGGCGATGTTTTCTAGGTGTATGTGACGGAATTTTAGCGGGACGAAATTTGAACGCATTCCAATGCGTAGAAATAATAATTTCGGCCGGAGCTAACGTCACACATGCCCCTTCCTACGGAGGAAACAGCCGGTGGAGGGAAGTCTTCTTCATGGAGCTACCTCGTACGGCTCGAAAAACACCTGGGGATCTCGGAATTATCGACACACAAGTCAGACAACATACATTCTCAAGTTATGGGAGTAACTCGCGCTTCTTCTGGCAGCGTCTACAGGGAGATTATGTTCTTATTGAACTTTCAACTGGGTGAATACAAAGGTTGTGGTTCCAACTTGAACTCTTTCAGGATTTCTCGGCGGGGAAAAACAAGCTCAGAAAACTAGGGCAAGAAACTGCTTCTGTGCAAGACAAACTTGCTTGCAGTTTTCGGTCAACAGGCGGTTGTCGTGGCATTAATTTCCACCTGGATCTTTACAGGATTCAGTTTCACTTGAAACATTCGGTAAAATTTTCAGGTTGTACTCCAGGGCGGGTTGCATACAATTCTACGGGTTCATGCTCTACGAATGGGCGTCTTCTTATAGGCACCAAGGCGAAAACGTGATCATTCTCAGGAGACATTCAACATCATGCATGCGATTAATAATACTGGCGGGTACAACGGTCATGGACAAGACTGGTAATCTTTCAGAATTATCTGGATAAGCGGAATGAAATTTCCTGGACTGCAATCAACCACGTGAAAGCAGTTTCAGGCTGGATGAGACTAAAGATTTCGCGGTATCGAATCGTTTGTCTTCTCATACATTCATTCTACAGGCTCATAAAATTCTACGGGGTGCATTCTAAAACAAATGCTACTGACGGATGCTGAGCTCGCGGTATCGACTCGCATTCATACAGGTTTTGTTCAATCGTGGGAAATTTTTAAGGTTACAGGATTAACCGACTTTCTCACAATATTTGAACTTTAACTGGGAGAAATTAGTAGAGGTTGCGGAGACCAACTTACAATTTCAATTACATTTGTGTATGTTTGCAGGTTACCTCGGTTCTGCGAAGATGGCTTCGACTTTGAAGATCTCGCACTGGACGTGATTTACCTGGAGGGTTCGCGTTCCAAAGACTTCATCGTGCTGCAGGATAGCACGATGCTCCACGTCTCTTGTAGCTGGCTGTACTTCTCAGGGTGAAGCTGTATACCAGGAGACGTCTCGGGAGGAAGTTTTTATGGAGGGAACTTACGAAATCGGGGATGATCTGGACTCCAAAACGTAGTACTGTGCTCAAAGCTGATTTCCGGACTTCAGCTGGGGCTTTTGTACCTTCTGGAATCTTTGTGACCACCTGGAGGCAACCTAGTTGCGTAGATGCCCTGGCCTTCGACGATCGGAATTTTCCAACGGCCTGGACTTCAAACAGGAGCCCTCTATGGGCTGGATTTCCTCTTTTCCATACTTGGAATCGACACCCTTCTGGTGGTTTCTAGATTTCTGGTATTGGACACGCTGGTGGCCTCGATGGGGCCGTTTTCCAACATTTCTGCAGGTCGTTACAGGCGGTTCTAGCGGCGGTAACATCTGGTTCTGGTATATGTCAGTGAACACGGTTTGTACAATATTTGAAATAATTAATTATACTTTAAATGATAACTAATTATTTTTCAGGTAAATAAATTGCTCGAGCGCCATCATTCGGATTTCCTGGCCTGGCTGGTTGCTGGGGGCTCTAAATTATACTTGACTATATACTTGAGATTACGTTCCTGCTCGGGCTGGCCATGTAATAACCTGGTTTTCTTATGGAGTTATTTAATTTTGAGCCGTGAATAAGTACCACTGTTGGTGAACTTTTTAGTCCCGGGCAGTCAGATGCCAGGGTTCAATTTACTCTCTCAAGTATATAGAAAAGTACACATAACATCAAAGGGATTTATTTTATATACCTATTTACATTGTAACTTAATAAAATTATTTCCCGTATTCTGTACAAAAATAATATGATTTCTTCTATCTTGTACGCCTGGCGGGCGGACAACCCTTTCTGCTTCCCGAGTTGTACGGGTTGCGGATCGCTAAAATCACACACGTACCGCTGTAGTGGCTTGCGTAAACGCCCTCTAACGGCCAAGACTGTAAACAGAAAAATTCGAGGTTAACTTTGTTTATATTGGATGAACATTATAAATTCGGGTACAATCTTGTTTATTTCAGGGGCTGTGCTTACAAATAAACGTGGGGCGAACGCCTGGCTTGCCCCAACCTAACCCGTAGTGCCGAATAACTTCTATTGGCAAGTGAAATGACAGTGTATTAAATTCGTTTTAGAAACGGTGATAACCTTCAAAGTTATTAATTAAACCACGGGGATTTTAATTGTTAAGTTAAAGCACTACGGATCTGCTCAGGACATTTATAAACCAGGACCCCTCCAGGTGAGTAAGGCTCTGGATTCTTATACCAAAACTATTTTTGCGGCGAGCTTTGCCGGTGTCGTGACTTTGACTTCAGGATAACTTTATGTGGTCAATTTCGGGATTTGAAACTTTTACTTGGGTGTAACAGCACTCGCAGGGGGTGCATGAAACCAATTATTAACTTTCTGAGTGGCGAGTGAAACTCTCTGAGGTTTTACGAGTAAGTTTCGTGTTTTGACTCAATACGGGTTTTGGAATTATTTCTAGAATAAAGAGTGAGGCCCTTTTAAGTTTTGCGAAAGAGTTGGGTGTTGGTTCTTGCGACTAGCGTGGAGGGCTTTGCCTGAAGGGCTTTAAAATAGGATAAATACAAGTCTGTATCCTAGGAGCCGTTTCTACTGGCTGAGATTTGTTTATAACAGATCGCTCTGGTCGTTATCCACGATGCCCTAAGCGATTGTTATTATAGCAAATGCCGCGAGGGTTTTACAGAAATCGAGATTTGTTTATAACAGATCGCTCTGGTCGTTATCCACGATGCCCTAAGCGATTGTTATTATAGCAAATGCCGCGAGGGTTTTACAGAAATCGATATTTGTTATAACAGATCGCTCTGGTCGTTATCCACGATGCCCTAAGCGATTGTTATTCTAGCCTGGTACAGGAAAATTTTCTACAGGAATTTCTAGTCGCAGGAACGAAGTGTTTCGGATCGGTTTCAGGAACTAGGCCCCAAGGGGACCTAGAGCTAAACGCTGTTCAGGGACGGTGGACGTAAGCTCATCTAACCGCGTGCGTTATCTATTTATACTATACCATACTCTTTATCAGTGCTGGACATTTGGAAGGGATGCGCCGGACGACGTCCTGTCGATGCGGGCGCAGAACGTTGCTTTTGTCGTGTTATCAATTTTCTCGCGCTTTGGCGATGTTTTCTAGGTGTATGTGACGGAATTTTAGCGGGACGAAATTTGAACGCATTCCAATGCGTAGAAATAATAATTTCGGCCGGAGCTAACGTCACAAAACAATTGGTAGTTCTTCGCAAGATTGCAACTGCTTGCCAATTACTCCATTATATCCAGTTGGCCCAGTTGTTTCTCCATCCAAGTTTTTAATTAGGTGGCGAAGCGGTAATTCATTACCGTGCAGCAAGCAAATTATCCACTGTAAGGATTTTCCGGTTTCCACTTCTAGATTACGAATAATGCCGTTGTGAATTCCCGTATTGACAGCTGTTCCATCACATCCTATTGCGACTAGGTCAGACAAGTCCATTTGTTTTTGGAGAAATTGAAGCATATTTGTTGTAATGTTTGTAGCTGTACCTGAGGAAACTTCAAAATGGCCAAAATATTTTGAACCTGGTTCTGAAATGAGTGCAATGTGCTCTTCGACAATTGTTTTTCGATGGAAAGTGTCTCCTTCTTTTGTTTGAACTAGAGTCTTATCCTTTCTGCCGTCGAAATATATGGCATAAAAAGGGTTATTATCAACATTGTGTTGTTCCTTTATTGTTTTTCGTGCTCGCTTACGTTCTCGTCTAATTTTGCTTCGATCGATTATTTTACTTTTTTCTTCTTTTGAAATTAGTCCAACATCTTTTAGGACGGCGTTTGCTATTATCGCAGCTGACCTGTCTGAAACCCCCGTACGATCACAGGCTTGGGCTAAACTCGGTAGAGTTAATCTCATCTGCGAAGTGCCTGGAATTGCCTGACAGGTTCTGACATTATCAACTTTATTAACAAAATCTGGGTCATCTTTGGTTTTATTTAGATCGTCTAGGTTGTGAAAAAATGTATTTGGTCCAGAAATCGCAGTTTTTGTTATGATAATACCAGACTTCGTTACTGTTTCGTTTCGCTTTCTTTCTAGAGAACGTTCAATTTTTGTTGTTGTAAAAACATCAACCGAACCAATAACCATTTTTCTGCCGGTTCTTTGATCTGTTAAAAACTCTCTTTCCCTGGAGGGTACTTTTGTTTTGCACTTGCATAACAAAAAATCAACACATTTACAAGTTGAAATGTCAAAAAGCCCACCTTCCGCAGCTTGTCTAAACTCGGCTATTTTGGTTAAGAGCACTTCGCTATTCCTTGACTTTATAGGGTTTTTTTATCTTTCGGACTTTCTCATGATAGTTTCTAATTAAATGTATAATTCGTTGATCCGAAATGATTGGTATGGAGGATTTCGCCCATATTACTGTAATTTCAGCAAGTAAAATTGTTGAAATATGTGTCAATGTAGGCTCTGCTTTATTTTGCGAAGCATCCAATAAGGACTGCCGTATAAATAGATAGTTTTTCATAACGTCCGCGTATGTCGGTAGCACATTGTCTTTAAATTTGGATGGAGCTCCAAACACAGGACACTTAACGTCTTTTCTCGTTTTTGGCATGTTATTACCACTTACACAACTTATAAAATATTATTTTTGATATTGTCAAATATGGTTCTAAACGACTGATAGTAATCAAACTAACAAAACACATACGTACAAGCTAAAACCTGCCGTAGAACTGACCAAATGATTCCCAGACGAGCCTTTCATGAGTGCGTCCGAGAGCGCCGACTTTAAAGTGGTGGGGGCACCGGTAAACAACAAGCGATCGCGTTCAAAATTTAAAGGGGTTATTAACCCGTTACTACGCCACTTTTCCGCATACAGGAGCTTAAGATTTTAAAAGTTGATATTTTCGCTCCACCCTAATGGGACGGGACTGAATGGGACTAGACTGGTCGGGACGGAACGGGACGGGAAGGGATGGGACGGGACGGGAAGAGACTAGACGGAACGGGACGGAAAGGGAAGGGATGGGAAGGAAGGGAAGGGGGCGGGACTGGATGGGAAGGGAAGGGACGAGACGGGACGGGACGGAAAGGGTTGGGATGGAAGGGGAGGGGACGTGACGAGACGGGGACGGAGAAAGGGATGGGGACGGGGACAGAGATAGGATGGGATGACAGAAAATAATTAGTCATTATTTAATACACAAATAACGAACCTCGCGCGAACGAAGTCGCGGGTAACAGCTAGTTAGAAAATAAAATCACACGTTAGAGTTGTTTGCACAATGAATTTAATTCGTAAGATTCATAAAAATAAACGTATGTACCTGTCATTCTCATCCTGCTGGCTATCCAAGTCCGGAACAGGAAGCTGCGGAACAGTAGAGTTGGCTACATTGTCAATTGGCAAAGACATCGCTTCCACTTTGAAACTGCTCAATGGAAGAAGTAGGCTGTGGTGGAATACTATTGTCACTGGCAAGATCGGCTCTAGCTCAGCTGTTAAACTCAATTGAAAATTTAATAGAAACATAAACAATTTAGCAGACAGGGCTCTCAAACTATCCTCCAAACAATTTTATAAGAAACATTTAGAAACCATAAATATTTTAACTAAAAATGAATACCCAATTGAATTTATTAAAGAACCAATTAAATGTGTAATCAATAGTATTAAAAATAATAATATAAACAACATATCTATAGAACTACAACTAAATTGTTCAGACAATGATTTTAATATATCAACAGAAAACCTCAAAATAATTTCGTTTCCAAAAATTATATTCCTTAACTATCAGAAAAAATTAAAAATGAACTTAAAAAAATCAATATTAATACCGCTTATAAAAACCATAATAACATAGGCAAAATCTTTTTCACTAATTTAAAAAATAAAACATGTGGTTCGCAAAAAGAGCCTATGGTGGACTTCTTTTAGAATTCGGTCACCCCACAACTACTACTACTAAAAGATAAAACAGAAATCGACATGCAATCTAAACTTGTTTATCAGAACCCCACTTCAGAGCAATTCAACTGGAAAATCACCTATCTGACATCAATACAAATTAAATATGTAATAAAAATGTAGAGTTTGAAAAAAATCGTTAAGAGCCGCTTTTTACAATTTGATTTTTAATTTTTAAGCATTTGTCAGAAATTTTTAAAAATTACAATTCTACAAAAACGGTACAAAATAGAGAGTTAGTTGAAGAGACAATTTTTTTCTAGACTTTCAAGCTGAATTAAAAAATTTAATAATATACCGGGTGTTCTATTTAAAATAGGAGTTAATTAAAAAAATAGAAAAAACAAAAGAAACCCATTTTAGAAGTATTCATCTGGAAAATCACCTGTCTCACAACAATACACATTAAAAATATAATAAAAATGTAGTTTGAAAAAAATAGTTGGAGCCGTTTTTGAAAAAATCGAAAAAAACTGAAAGATTACAAGAGTAAACACCTACTTCCGGTTATGCGATTTTCTCCAAAAGCTGGCTGTCGTATCTAGAAGGTACACAAAACTTATATATGAAGTTTCAACGCCATACCTCTTTTCGTCTTTGAGATATTCTGTTCACAGGCAGACACACAGACAGACAGACAGACAGCCAGACAGACAGACACAGACACAGACACAGACACAGACACACACACAGACACACACACACACACACACACACACACACACACACACACCCACGCACCCACGCACGCACGCACGGACGCACGGACGCACGCACGCACGCACGCACGCGCGTGCTCACACACACACACACACACACACACACACACACACAACAGACAGACCAACGAAAAAAAATATGTTTTTGGGATCAGGGGACTCTAAAACGTGAAGATCTGTTGAAAACTAAATTTCGAACTTTTGGGGTGAATCCAATACGTCCTTTATCGTAAAAGGAAGTAAAAAACAGAATTTATTAACAAAAATATTCAATTAAAATCAATAACCTATCCCTTACAAATAAAAAAACTGTCTAACCGACCACACAATGAAGCGCGCCACAAATTTAACTTTAATAATTCATAAATCTTACACAAGGAGAATAATTTAAAGAAGCCCTATTGTTATCAATTATAAAATTGATATTCATAACTTATCTTCTATTTATCATCATTTATTTTAAAAACCTAGATACACCAAAAATATGTTCCTAATATATTTTCTTTTTGCTTGCATAAATAATAAATATTCATTCATTCATAATCTATAGTCTCTTTTACTTATATAATACTAAAAACATTTAACCCTATTTCATAAAAAAATTGTCACAAATTATTTTAACACCGCCATGACTTTGTCAAATACAAGACTCGAATTAGGCGCCTGCGCATTTGCCGATCACAAATATAAACAACCTTGCATTCTCTTATCATACTTTCCTAAAACATTCATTCATTCCGAATGCTAAAACTGCGATGTTCTAAATTAATTTTTATATTAATTATGGATTGGTATAATCCTTCAACCTTATCATAATGATTTTAATATAATTAACGTGTTGTAATACATTACGCTAACTTCAATTAATTTTCACGTAAGTATACAATAAAAGGAAATATAATATGCGTTTCGCTTACCTATTAATTTTTTTCAGCAAAATGTAAATTAAAATGTTAAATCAATTCTGTAATTATTCCCATATACTGATGAAGCCAACATAACTGGCTAAATGTTTAAATTTAACATTTTTAATTATTAAAGAATATGTTACAATAGGATTTTGATTTATCTAACTAAAATCTTGCATAACATTATTTTGACCATGGAGGTACACTATAACTGGAGTCCGTGCTTTGAGCTTAAAAACGAGCCGGCTGGCTTGACGAGATCCCCCACCCCGTAACGGCAAGAAGCGTTAGTTCCGTACGCCCGTGTCTCATGTATTTGTATCGGTGAACAGTGATTGCATTAAATAAATTTTTTTAAAACTTTGTTAAATATTATGTTGGCATTTTGTATTATACAAAACTATAAAGATGGTAAATTCTTGTTCTGCATTCGGATGTACGAATAGGCAGTCAAAAGGAAGTGGTTTACAATTTCATCTGTAAGTTACTATTTTTTGGTTAGGTTTGTGGTAATTGGTATAGCATTATGTACACACGTTCCAGATTTCCATTAAATAGACCTGACGGTTTAAAAAAATGGATAAAAGAAGTACGCAGGGAAAACTTTACACCAACAAAATATAGTTTTCTATGCAGTGATCATTTTCTTTCCACGGATTACCAAATACGACCAGGTGCCAGCAACAGATTGCTGACAGAAGATGCATTTCCTTCAGTGTTTAAAGAATTTCCTGACCACCTTCAAAAACTTATTCCAATCAAAAGACGTTTATTACACAGAGTAATTAAGGAAGAGAAAAAGGTAAACACCATTCATAATAAAAATATGTTAAAGATTCAAATATATTAATTAATTTGGATGTCAATGTGATTTTTGTTCTAACCTCTATAGGTCGATGATATTGGAGAAATGCCAAGTGCAAGTACTACACTTGACTTATCTGGGATATCTGGACAGGTAAGACTCTATTATCGAAGAGATCACTACATTAACTAAATATTTTTCAAAATTTAATGCCACAGCCCAGCTTCTAGTGAGGTGGTAACCATTTTGGAAGAGCAATTTAGTGGCTTTCCAGTACAAATGCTATTACATGAGCGTAAGTGTAAAAAAGTTAAAAGTTCTGGTGTGCGTTATAATGATAACATGAAAGATTTCGCTAAAACTTTATTTTATTATTCTCCAAAGGCTTATGCATCTGTTAGAAAATTATTTACTTTGCCCCATCCTTCCACAATTCGGAATTGGATGGATAGTTTCAAATGTGAACCAGTTTTTTTAAGCGAAGTTTTAGAATTTTTGTAACTAGAACTAACTAAAAATATTTGGTTGCAAGACTGTTGCTTAGTGTTCGACTCAATGTCGATAAGAAAACAGCTTGTATGGGAACCGGTGTATGTAGGTAATGTTGAATTGGGTGATAACATAGCAAATACGGAGTTAGCGAGTGAGGTGTTGGTTATATTATTAGTATCAATGAAAAATAGATTTAAATGTCATGTGGCCTATTTTTTTGTAAATGATAGCATGTTAAGCACACTTTTAGATTCCGCAATTAGAAAATTGAACGACATCGGTATAATAATATGGAATGTTACATGTGATGGTGCACCCGCAAATATACAAAGTTTTACAAACTTTGGATGTAATTTTGATGTAAATAGTAATAGGTTTAATTGTAAATTTACTACCTCTAACTCTTTAGAAATTAATGTAATGTTAGATGTATGTCATATGGTTAAACTTGCCAGAAATACACTAGCTGACAAACAAATTATTATATATGCAAAAGGAGATGTGCAATGGCATTTTGTAAATGCCTTAAACGATTTGAAAAATACTGTTGGATTGAGATTTGCTAATAAACTAACTTCCAGACATGTTAATTTCAGAAATAGTATCATGAAAGTGAAATTGGCAGCTCAGACTTTGAGTAGTGGGGTTGCTGATGCCATGGACTATTTACAAAAATGGGGACAAACAATTCCAAAACATAAAAATGTTAAAGCGAATGTTATTAAATGTGCCAAAGAAAATATTTGTAATAAACAATTATTATTTTTCTTCCCTAACATTCATCCGATAAATATTGAATTCGGAACACCATCGGATGAATATACTTTGTTTCATTTAATAGCCAATAATTATATAAATATAAGAGCTAATCATTATGGAAAGCAATTTAATTTGCAACATGTTTTAAAAATTAAATCTTCTGTTCGTCAAAAACTTATGAAATTAATATTATTTAATAATGTGTAATTTACGTATATGTATATATGTTATACATCGATGTTATATTTGTAAGAAATAATCTAAATAAAAACAAGTTTGAAGTATTTTCTTAATTTATTTTCTATACTATAACATGTTAAAAATATAGTATTTGGTATTTTTATCATTACTGAATCAAATTCTTTAAATTACTTTGTAAAATTTAAACAAATTCATGCTGAAATCTATCCATTAGGTATTACTATTTGTATTTCTTGCCGTTAGGGGGTGGGGAAACATGCTAGCGCATCGGACCATTTTCCTACCCAAACGAAGATCGTGAGCGCGGACTCCAGTAAATTATAGTGTACCTCGATGATTTTGACTTATAAATCTCCTAATAAGCTTATCAAAATTTAAAAATGTCAAAGAATATAAACTTATAACTAATGTTTCAAAAGTAATTATAACAGACTCCTTATATTTGATACATTACTGCAATGAGGTATATAAAAGCCATTCAGAATACTCTATTTCCGATGAATAAATGGAAAGTTCTATTCAAGAATATTATGTAGTCAATTTGAACGAATCCTTACAGCTTATATTATTTACTCCGTTCAATTCTAGATAAAGTGAAACCCAAATCGCCGTGTTAGTAAGAAGTGTTATGCAAGTGTAACAACTACCGACACCACAGTTATAGGCAATATAAGTGCGTTCTGCAAATTGAAAGAATTTAAGAAGAACGTTCTCCTATTTCCGACAATGTACGACTTCATTGATACACAATAACCTATTAATAGATTCGTTTAAAGATGCGATTAAAAAGAAATTTGATGCTCCTGACTTACCAGATTGTCACATATTAGATAATATTGTAATCAAATTTGTAAAAAGTAGATTATACCGGGTGGCTAGAAAAAAACGAATCCTGTTTAAGTCCTCACATATCCGGAACGCTTTAACATAGCGATTTCAGTTTTTGCTTTTCAAGAGACAATGGATTGAAAATTATTCCTGCCAAATTACAAACAATTATTTTAAAAAACAAAGGAATGGGGAATTTTTTAATATCAACTAGAAAACATCAATTACACGTTGATAATTTAATAAGCAACTTAAATCGAAGCAACCTTTTGTTAAAACAAATGGTGTGAGTGACATTTGCAGTTAGTTGTTACTTCGCAATTAGTTTAGCGACATTTCGTGCTAATTAACTGACTTTCTCTTTTAATAATGGCACCTCATTTAACGAAGTCTGACTTAGAGGTAATTGCAATGTGTTATCGAGAAAAACATTGGCGTGGAAAAACAATTGTCAGAGAGTTTCCAGGGAAGAAATGGCAACCTTCTAGAATAAATCGTGGTATTCTACGGCTTCTAGAAACCGGATCTGTTTACAGAAAACCCGGAAGCGGAAGACCTGTAACTGCTACAAATCATAAAAATTCACACATCGTAGGCGAATTGTCGTTATCACAGGATAATCAACCGGGGACTCATTGATCTCAGCGTAAAATAGCAGCCAGGACAAGAATCAGTCGCAGGTCTGTCCAAGTTATTCAAAAACGTGTTTATAAGTAGAATAAACCATATAAGATGTTTTTAAGAACATTGTCAACGTGTAATTGATTTTTTCTAGTTGATATTAAAAAATTCGCCATTCCTGTGTTTTTTAAAATAATTGTTTGTAATTTGGCAGAAATAATTTTCAATCCATTGTTTCTTAGAAACCAAAAACTGAACTCGCTATCTCAAAGCGTTCCGGAGATGAGAGGACTTAAACAAGATTCGTTTTTTTCTAGCCACCCGGTATTTTGTTCTGGCCGCTTGAATCAGATCACAATGGAAGATGTCAAAAGTAGTCGTAGCGTTGCAGTGCGTGCTTCACTGAAAAACATTTTTTTTCGAAATAGCCCGTTATTTTATTATTAATTACCTTACTATATGCGAGTTAATTTACGCAGTTGTTGATACACTTGATACAATTTCATCATATTTTAATTACTTTTTATCTAACATCTAAAAATCAAATTTAGCGCCAAGTTTTTGTCCAAGAATAGCTGAGGTTTGCGGTATTTCTTATATCTTGTGAATTGACACGAGCGTGCAGATGGATAGCGGCGTATTAAAGATACATACATACCTTCACCTTACGACGCCGGCGCGTTATGTCCTTTTTGGTGCTGTAAGGATCGTACGTCAATGTTTATTGGACTTAAATGTTATTAAAATATTATTAAATCTCTTATAAGTAGTTTGGCTGATTATTTAATAAATAAATAATATAATTGCATGGTAATATGCCCTTTTATACTGTCAATCATAAATTATATTTGAATATTCCACAAAACTAGCTCAATTACCTACTTAAAACTTATCCCAGGGTTGGATTTTTACATAAACTATGCAAACCTGTAATATCTTTAGAAACTGTCAATGCTCAATTTTTCTATTGCAGACAATCCAACTATGGTTCCCTGATATGTGCAATATGGCCCGCTCGTATACCCTATGCCCAGGAAATCACATACAGTCCGGTACAAATGCTCACTCAAAGATGGATTACTGATTTTTCATTTAAAACCTCAACTTATGACCCCTATTGTTCCAAATAAATGGGAAAATCGCTACGTTGTCCAAATTCTATATTAAAACACCACAGAGGCAAAAAGGGCTTGGATTACAAACATTTTTCTATTTGTTATTTTTAATATTCTATACGAGGGTCGGGTGAAAAATTCTCGGCCTGGCAATGCAAGACTGCGATTTTCAGTTGAAAAATGATTTTATTTTTCTACATAATCTGCCTTGGTCCAGCGTTTCTCCAACATTAGTATTCCTTCCCGGAAGTGAGAGTCTGGAAGGCTGTGAAAATATTCATCTACGGCCCTCTTAACTCCTTCATTGGACGCAAGGAGTTCCCAGAAACAAATTTCTTCAAGTTTGGGAACAGATGAAAGTCCGAAGGTGCCAAATCAGGAGAATAGGGGGGATGGCCGAACAAATCGTACCCCAAATCCCAGAGTTTTCTCATCGCCAACGCAGTCTTGTGAACAGGTGCGTTATCCTGGTAAAAGATATTTTTCTTCTTCAAGTCAGGCCTCTTCTCCCGGATTTTGGCATCCAACTGGTCAAGAAGGTTGGAGTAATATTCGCCTGTAATTGGTCTTCCTTTTGCAAGGTAATCAATTAACAGGATCCCTTTCGCATCCTAAAACACGCTGGCCATGACCTTTCCAGCAGATGCGATCGACTGCGCTTTCTTTGGCGCTGAACCACCGGCTTCCACCCACTGCTTCGACTGCTGCTTCGTTTCTGGGGTGTAGTGGTGAACCCATGTCTCATCCATGGTGACAACTCGCCGCACAAAATCGGTCGGATGCCTATTGAATCGGTCCAAACATTGCGTTTGCGCATTTGCTTTTGATCGGCATTCAGCAAATACGGCACCTATCTCGCGCAGAGCTTTCTCATCCCTAATTGTTTGTGCAAGATATTTCGCACCCTTTTTTCCGATATCCCCACAGCCTCAGCTATCTCACTAACCTTCACTCGCCTATCGTCCAACACGATGTCATGCACTTTTTCGATGGTTTCCGGTGTGGTTGCGGTTTTTGGCCATCCTTCACGTGGGTCATCTAGGGACGTGCGACCATGTTTAAATTCAGCTGCCCACTTTTTAACGGTTGACATGGAAGGAGCAGAGTTCCCGTAAACTTTTGTCAACTGCGGATGAATTTCCTTAGGGGTTAATCCATCCAAAACGAAGAATTTTATGTCCGCACGATATTCAAATTTATCCATTTAAACGAAAAACACGCAAGACGTCTACGGAAAAAATTCGTGTAAACAAACTACTTGAGAGAACAAGTTGAAACTTGTCATACGAACTAACAACACTTGCACGCAGGCGGGAAAAATAAATTTGTGCAGGTTGGAACGCCATCTTATGTCAAGGCCGAGAACTATTCACCTTACCCTCGTATATCACTTGTTACTATTTTACAGTGTAATTACATAGTAAGATCTAAACTCATCTGACTGTACTTTCTGCTGTCAATTTTCACAATATTGATTAAATAATATCATTAATTATGTTATGGTAATCTTAGGTACAATCACTACGTTGAGTTCCCAGATAGATGGGAAAACATTAGTTATGATAAGATGCAGTAGCGTATTACATTTCATTGCTTTCCCGAGGGACACAAGTGTTATATTTGCCGATGCGGCATAGGTAAATTGATGGCATACATCGCAGGATGCAAGTAGTTGTCCGTCTGTGTATTGATATGATTTTTTTTTAAATATTAATCACAGTTCGTAAATTTAATTGACGCAGTCGTGACGGATATTTTGTCAGTTTTTCGGACAAAAATCGCCGAAAACGTGTATTTCAATACTTTAGCCACAAGCAAATACCCAACGTCGTCCCAAGAAACAGTGTTCGGAACGGAGCCTGGAGGACAAGCATGGCCGCAGAGTCATGCAAAGCATGCCATTCTAGTGATGAGCAGAAGCGGCACCAGTAGCTGCACCTGGACAACATCTCCGTGGACAACAAAACACTGTCGACCTTCACCAGAAGTAGACAAGAATCGCTACAACCCCGAGCCGATCTAGAACAACTCGACGCGGGACAACTCGACGTCACGAATTATTATTACAGTATTTTGGATGATAAAAAATACATAACGGTCATTAATTTTTACAAAAAATACCGGATCTAGGAAAGACAAGTTACCGAAGGTAAAGTTTATCGAAAATTATGGTATATATAGCATGTGTAGGAGTAATTCAAACAATCTGCCTTTTAATGGTTAATATAGCTATATATCGAGAGATCCAAAAAAAACTGTTCCTCAGCGGGCTGTGAAATTCAAACGTTTGAATAATATGTTGGTAGCACTGTAAGTCTATGTCAAATTCTAGGCTAAAAGGTTAGATTTTGCGTCAGTCTGTGTCAAAACTGACACAAAACCTAACCTGCTAACCTAGAATTTGACATAGACTTACAGTGCTACCAACATATTATTCAAATGTTTGAATTTCAAAGCCCGCTGAGGAACAGTTTTTTTTGGATCTCTCGATACCTAAGTATATCTTTTTTCCGAATCACAATTTGTCAGAAGGACCAAGTTCTGGGCCCCAGTTGAATTCGACGAAATTCTAATGTAACATAGTACTAAAGGTCCTTAAAAAACTCCACAGGAAAATCGAATCCTATAATAGGTTTCTGAGAAACAGGGTGTTAAAGTGTTAGTGTAGGTATACAAAAATGCATAAACCTTACAGTGCCTGCCAATTTTGACGTATAAATGTGATTCCCCTTATGTAGAAGACCCCATTTAATTATTATATTCTAAAAAACCTATGATTTGTAGTATATAGAGTGTCCAAAAACAACGCAACTAAGTGCGTATTCTGCATTTTTCGAAACTACAGTAAGAATAAAAGTAGGATAAGGAAATAATAGTAATTGATATTACCTACAATTAAAAAAATATAGTATAGTACGTTTCACAGATACAGGGTGTTTTTATATGGCAATGAACATTGATATCAATTGAATTCCTTTAGATTTCATATTTTTATACTAAATGCTTTGTTTCTGTATATAACATTTGACTTTAATTAAACTGTCTAATTTTTATAATACATGGTGTCTGGCTTTACTAAGCAGGCCTGCACATCAGGGAATTTTTATTTCACGGAGCCAAGTAAAACAAAAAGTATAAATGAATAACATTGAATGTTCATGAAAATATGTTAATCGAGAACAAATAGATTATGCAATGAGGGAGAGAAATTACACTGAAGCAAAATAGCAGTCTCTCCGAGTTGCATATACTATTTTTTTCACGTTGCAGGAAGATTTAAAACGAAAAACCTGTTTTTTAAACGTCATTTATTGACATTTCAGTTACAATTATTTTAAAATTAGTAGCCTATGGCAAATTTTAAAGTTAGTGGCACTGTAAGTCATTATGATGAGAGCTCACAATTATGTCAAATTCGAGGTTATCAGGTTAGGTTTTGTGTCAGTTTGTGATTTCTGCCCAGTGCTCTGAATGTCAACGTGAAGGAATTCAAGCAAGCGCGGGTAAACGGCGGGAGTAACTATGACTCTCTCGACTCTCGGGTCACAAGGTTGTACAAGTATTGCACTGCCCACTTGTCAAGGCGAGAATAGCGAGCGATCGAGCGATTAGAGAGTGACTTCGACCCTGTTACCTTGTGATCAAGTGCTGTGTCTACCTCCAAGTGGTGGGAGTCGGGTGGCGCCAAACACACAGTACGAACTTGGTAGGGTAGCTTGCCCCCTAAGCAGAGGGACTGATCTCCGTCCAAGTCCTTGGGGCACCAGGCAATTTATTTTTCATTCACCTACCATTTCACCCTGGTCTGTCTTAACTCCTTGTGGGTCATAGTTCCGGAGGTGACATTAATCTCTTCTTTTACACGGGCCGGCAGTTTTGCGTCGGTCCACACCTCCGGACATAATTTGTGGTTTGACTCTGTTCCAATAGTCAAGACCCTCCTAGGGGATTTTTTAATCTGTTTGTACTTCTCCAATTATACATAGCTTATTTTAATTATTTTATCCTAGTTCTAACATAATTGTCTTTAAATCTGTTTGTACTTGTCCAATACTTAATTTTACTACGTGCATTAATATCTAGTCATCTTTTACAGGCTAGTCATTTTTACATATTTATTAACTTAATTTATTAAATTATTCAATTTTCTACGATGCCGATCACATGTATATGCGGCAAATCTTTTGCCACCGAATTGGGACACAAACAGCATATTCGCAGACGTTATTGTAAAGGCCCCAATCCTGATGATAATTATCCGTGCCCTACTTGCAAGAAGGAGTGGAATACTTTTGGAGGGATGAGGCTCCACCTGAAGAAGGCCCACCCCACTGATTACAATGCTGATCTTGAACAACAAACGGACAACCCAATAAGAGACCCGAGCCACTGACCAAGAGAGGAGCTCCAGCGTATGGCCAGGGAGGAGGAAGCCTACACGGGTCGATACATCAATATGCACCTCGAACCCCTGTTTCCCGGCAGGACGAGGGGAGCCATATCCACGCGGCGAAGAGAGCCCGACTACAGGGCCATGTTGCGGGAAATACTGGCCGAGGGGGAAGGCGGAGGTGAAGTTGGAAGGGAATTAGCGGTGACCGAGGATGCACCCCCCCCCCCCGCCGAGGATGGCGGAAGCCTAGGGGGCATTAGTACTGAACCCATTGCGGGACCTTCGGGTCTCCACAATAAAGCCACTTCTCAAACACCAAACTCGTCTCATGATAATTCTGATTCATCTTCTTCTGGGTAATCAACACCACCAATACAAAAAGAACACCCAACCCGCCCAGGACCACGGTGCCACGGCACGTGGGAGCGCTGGGACCTAATAACGCTAACGATACCCCCCTTCAGGGAGAACTAAACCCGTCCAGGACCACCGTGCCAAGGCAGGTGGGAGCACTGGTCCCCAATATAGATGACCCAGGAATAGCCATTATGAACGAACTTAGAAGGCAATACAATTTAAACATCCCGGATCACCCCCCGCCCCAACCAATCCCTCCGCCGGAACCTATGACCCAACATGCACTGGCTCTGGAAGCGACCTGGGATGGCTGGACACAATCTGATAGGAACGTGTTCAGCGCACTCAGGGAGCTGCGATCGGACCCGAGTGGAGAGAGCGCTCAACGACTGGGAGACAGGGGCCTCCAACCGACCGGCTCCGCGCAGACCCCCCCCCCCCGAAGTAGAATTACCTAGCCGCCAAGCCCAACGATAGAGTAGGGAAGTACAAAGTCGTGCAAGAAATGTGTAAGAAAGACCCCAAAAGGCTTGCTACATGCATTCTTGACGATCTACCATTATACAGACAGTCAGAACATCCCCCACTTCACACTACTGAGGCAAAGTACAAGGGGATTTTTGAATCACCTTCACCATTAGATCTTGAAGATTTGGGCGAGCTGAAGGGAGGGGAGGAGGCATGGAGGCCGATATCGGGTGAGGAAGTCGAGTGGGCATTAAAGTCAACGAAGTCTAGTGCAACCGGCCCAGATGGTTGCAAAATTGCACAAATAAGGCTTAATTCTTGAGGTCAGGCTGGAGCTGATCCTAAATGCCATTCTGGCTCTTGGGCGGTTTCCAACGGTTGTTCGTGATTCGCGCACGATTCTTATACCAAAGGAGGTAACAATATGGATGTGGATAACTGGAGGCCGATCACGATCGGCTCAGCGTGGGTCAGGCTGTTAAACAAAATTCTTGCTAGAAGACTCTCGAGCCTTCCACTACACCCTCATCAGAGAGGGTTCAGAGTGATCGACGGAGTACTACTTAATACTATTACGTTAGAAGCCCTAATTAAAGCTCGTAGGCGACAGGGGAGACTGTACCACGTGTTAAGCCTTGACTTAGCCAAGGCCTTTGATACGGTCTCCCACCACGCCATTGAAAGAGCACTCCGTCGTTTTCAAGTGAGCGCCGGTTTGAGGGATTTTATTATGGCAGGGTACAGGAGAGCCCGCACCCGCATCCAACTGGATGGCGGAGACACTGACTGGATAACAGTAACTCGCGGAGTCAAACAAGGAGACCCCCTGTCCCCGATCCTATTCAACATGGTGCTGGATGAGTTGGTGGAAAGGCTCGAAAAGCTTAATATAGGCTTACCTATAAATGAAAACCTTAAAGTAGCATGCCTGGCCTACGCGGATGATATGGTCATCACCAGCGACACACACCAAAACACCAAGCGACTCCTAGACGAGGCAGTGGGCTTCTTCGATTCGAGGGGCTAAGCCTTAACCCCTCTAAAGGCGTTGCCCTAGTAGTAAGAGTAGTCCCGGGGAAGAAAGTTCTATTCGTGTCCTCAAAGGCACGATTCTACGTAAAGGGCAAACCCATTAAGTTACTAACATCAGACGACTTTTTTAAATACCTCGGGGACAAGTACAATTACCTGGGTAAGGCAAGGCCCCTTATCGATTCGATTAAGACTCAGCTGCTGAGTATAGGAGCCGCTCCGCTAAAACCGGAACAAAAGATCAAAATTTTAAAACAGTACTCCGCGGGTGTGTGCCATTATGATCAACACACGAGTAACGGTGGGCCTTCTAAAGGAAGTTCCGACGCCTTTATCCACGCCCCACCTCGAACGGGGGGATTGGGGATTATGCCCCTAATTTCACAAGTCCCCGCCATTCTCAAACATAGACTTGACAACCTAAATATCTCGGCCGATAACACCACGGCAGCGGTGCTGGCTCTCCCCGAGTGTGAGAGGCTCGACGGGAAGCTAGCCCGCTGGACAGCCACGTTTGGGACTACCAAACGGGCAATATCAAGAGTGTGGGGCGAAAGGTTACAGGCGTCTTATTCAGGCAATGGCTTGCAACCGGGCGAGGATAATGCTGCATCAAGTTCCTGGATAGATCGCCCCCCTTCGTTTTGGAGGGGGGACGAATTTGTGAAAGCAGTTCAACTGCGGGACAATCTCCTCCCAACCAGAGGGATCCCATCAAATCCCCCACCGGCAAGGCAGTGTAGAGCGGGGTGCGCCCGAGTGGAGTCTCTAGCCCACGTACTCCAGGGTTGCCCCTTAACTCACTGGCCACACATTAGGAGACACGACCGGTTGTGCGCACGCCTTCGTTCGTCATCTTGCGTCGCGTAAGGGATGGCTGGTGGAGGAGGAGCCGTATCTTCGTCTGGGCAACGGCGAGCTCAGGAAACCAGACTTAGTCTTCCTCAAAGGGAACCAAGCCGTCGTTGCCAACATCTCTGTCGTATGGGACGGCCCTTGGCCGCTTACTGCATCATTTTACCAAAAAGTCCAGTTTTACTCTCAACCCCTTGCGCTTGAAGCGCTCGAGAGGAAATATCCGGGTAGAATTATTACCGTCACAGCCCTGGCCATTGGTGCCAGAGGGACATGGTGCAGAGACAATAGCCAATTACTTAACATCTTGGGCCTTCCCAAAGGAAATACAGCTGCTTCCCTGTTCCACAATACCATCAACGGGAGCATACTCATTCATCGAGAGTTTATGCGTACCGTGTGGGCCAGGAAGTAAGCTTTCATTATCAGTGATTCGTATTTTCTGTGATTCCCGATCCAAATACATTCTCAACTAGTCATTTTTCTACTTTTGATTGGATTTTAATGTACTAACTTAGATTAATCATTTTAACGTGTTTTTTTGTATCTCGTAATTTATATACACTAAAATGAAGCCAGTGGCTCTAGGGCCTTATATTACTTTAGGCACATACACTAGCCAAATGCCTCGTCATCTAATTAGTGACGCGCATGAATGGATTAACGAGATTCCCACTGTCCCTACCTGCTGCCCCTCGGGGTCACAGTGATTGCAGTTTTGGTCACTGTGTAGAGCGGCCTGCGGGCTTCAAAGCGATAGAAGGCAACCCAAAGGCGAATAGAAGACAAATAAGAAAGCTAGATAGTAGAAAGGTGCCACCTCCGCGTGGTCAGGGGCGGTAACGAAGTCGTGGCAATAAGACTCTGTGCCTAGCAATAAGATCCACGATACGGCGAAGTGCACCTAAAAAGGAAATATCCTGATCGTAGCTAGAGGGAGTGGAAATGCAAAGTAAAAGTCCCCCGCCCTCGAGGCGGGGGTCTGTGTCTGGTCCATCCCAAGAGGATGTACCAAACACTCCTATGACAAGGCGAGCTCAAGCAGGAAAAGAAGTAGGCGAGTCGGAAAAAGAAACTGTGGAAACCAGGTTTACGGACCTGACTATCTTTATTGAAACCGATATGGACCCAGGCAGGAGATTGACAAAGGCTGCAACAGTAACACTAAAACACTAGGTGAAGTTGTGGGCAATGGCGCAAGCCGAATTACAGGGAGAAGTCAAGGCTCTGAAGGA
>CALNHX010010155.1:0-42903 GCA_940337035.1 Agriotes lineatus
ATTGTAGAACGTAGATATTACGTTATAAAAAACATTTTCCATATTACGTTAAAATAACGTTAATATAAAACTCTTTTTCGATTAGTAGTCGACTCTTAACGTCCACATAACGTTGTTACGACAACTTGATAATAATGTTTTTGCATGAGGTTTTGACGTCGTTGATTTTAAGTACTTTTTAGACCAGCAGTTTGAAACGCAGACATGGCATTTATAAAAACTCGAAAACCTAACATTTTCCTCATTACCTTAAAATAACGGTAATATAACACGCCTTTAATATCAGTAGTCGACTGTTAATGTCGATATGACTTTGATACAACAACGCGGTAATTACGTTTTTGCAACAAGTTTTGATGTAGTTGATTTTAGGTGCATTTTAGACCAGCAGTTAATATTAAACATTGACATGACGTTCCCAAACACACATAAGTTGTACGACTCTTCAGTAAGGTATCAGGGATAAGGTCATTTCTCACATGATAGTGTCGACCAATTGGAATGCGGTATGCGGTATGCTGACAATCCGTTGCTTTCTTTTGTCTGGTGACCTGAATTCACTGTTTAGGTCGTCATTTGTGTCGCTGAATAAATCTACAAACCTGTAAGTTATAACGTTGTGAGTTTATTATTCCAGTTTGGCATAAGGCTAGGCGAATATGGTGTATTAGAAGAATATATGATAGCATGTCTTATGTTTTACTAAGATTAATTTGTTTCCCATTTAAGATAACACAGCTGTCCAGTTAGATTAAAAATACGCAGTGTTAAAGCAGTTACAAGACAAAAAACCCCTGGACAAAGAACCCCGGACTTAAGACCCCCCCCCCCCCCCCCCCCGGACTTAAGACCCCCGTACAAAAAACCCCGGACTAGAAACCCCCCGGATAAAAACCCCCGGACTAAAAACTCCCCGGATAAAAAACCCCCGGAGTGAAAACCCCACCATAAAGAAAACACTCGCCCATTATGTGGGGTCCGTGGGCGATTATTATTATTATTATTGAAAATAAGTTATTAATTATAATTATCATTCATTGCTGATACAAGAATGCATAAAAAATTAGTCATGTAAAGTGGGGCATTTATTTAATATAATACACAAACAGGAAATGCACAATCTAATGTTATTATTTACGGCAATTAAAAAGTTTTCTAAATCACGTTCGCCTTGTGAATGCATAATCCGTTGCTGTCGAAATGCACAACGTTGCCTAATTTAACAACTTTTCAACTACTTTTCAAAAACTATTCGTCCAAGACCAAATAATAATTATAATTTTTGGTTAAATTTTTGACATACAATTGCGTGCTATAAATATTCTCCGCACGTTTTAATACACCCTGTATAATCTTGGCTCTTCGAATACTTGTTTAAGACGGGTTTGCAAAATTTGATATGTCGGTTTTTTATTCTTTAGAGAAAGCCAATTTAGTTTAGTGTGTCGCCAATTTCCAATTATTAATTATCATTCCGTACTCATGCAAGAATTCATTTGCAATCACCTGCCTTCTTATTGGACAACTATGATTACCACTGATAACAAAAGCTATAATACAAAGATACCTGTCAATGTATTTTGTATTAAATAAATGCCCTACTTTTTACATGTGTCATTTTGATCTGCATTCTTGCATCAGTGGTAATTATAATTATAATTAGTAACTCATTATTACTAATAAAAATAATAATCTCCCACGGACCCCACATGATTTGAGCGCGTTTTTTTTATGATGGGGGTTTTTAGTCCGGGGGTTTTTTTATCCGGGGGTTTTTTGTCCGAAGGTTTTTTGTCCGGGGGTCTTATGTCCGGGGTTTTTTATTCTAGATTCCTTAAAGCAGCTACCCGATCTATTTTGAGATTTCGTTTAAGTCGCCGTCATATTCTTTTGGGCTGGAACAATAAAGATTGGGCAGAAAAAAGTAACTTGCTTCTGTCTTAAAGTAAATAAAATGCCCATTTTGTATTAAATAAAACGTCGTTTCGACTCAAAAAACAAGCTGAAGTTATGGTTAAAACTTAACGTGCTTATAACGTTAGCATCTAATTATAATGGTGTTAATAAAATGTCGTTTTAATGTATGAAGCACGTACATTTTCTTTTAAAAAGGCAACGACGAAACAACGTCAACATATGAGTGAAAATTTTGCAATAACATGACATTCAAAACACGTTAGCTTGACAACCAAAAGTAAAAAACACGTTAAATAGTCAGCAACAATGTTGAAAGCTCACGTATTTTGGATCGCATTATAGCGTCCACAAATAATGGTTTTGTTTGGTCATGACTTAAGCGTTAAAAACCGTCACTGGCTAACGTAGAATCAACCATGTAACGTTGAAAAACTAGTTGTTTTTCGCGACACTTCGATGTTAATATAACGCTTGATCCAAGGTTATGTTTCAACATTAGTTGAACGTGCCTGTGCACACTGGGATGGGCTGCGAAGTCACCTGACCGAACAAAAACAGATTTTTTTTGTTTGGGGTTTCGTCCACCATCGAATACAGGAAGGCAAAGTTTATCAAGAAAAGTATGCTTTTCATAGCATTGGCCTTGTCGATTGAACACTTGCAGCTGCGAATGAATAATTTTTAAGAAGAATTGACGAATATATAACCCAAGGGGTCGTCATTCAAGTTCTGTAGTGTTTTGGGTATTCTGTGGACATTATAAAAACTATTTTTGTATTGCTAGATAAATCTTATGGTTCCCCAATACATCTTTCCTTAATTTTATTTTCCCGATAAATTAAAAAGAAGACGTAAAGCAGGTGCGATTTTGGTATGTGTCAAACAATAATTCATTAATAGTACGTATCTTCCCTGTCAGACTGGGTAGGTATATAAGAGCGAATTACCTTCGAAACTACACGATTTTTATATGGAACATGTGGAGTTAAGAAATGTAAAACAAGACGCTGAAAATGACTAAGTAATAAAATATGGGGCCAATGCCGTTTGAAAAACCAAAGTTATGGCTTTTCAAATTTTCAAAAAGTTAAAGCATCACAGGAAAGTACGCCTACAACAAAAATAGGCGTTCTCATAGCCAAATGATACTCCAGACAGTTATTTTGGCATAGACGGAATCCTAATTTGATATGCCAAAAATCGATTGCTCTGTGATTTTTTGAATACGTGTTTGCAATCGCACGTTTTTAGAGAGAAAGTCTAATAATTCGAAAACGGCTGAAGCAAATTTCAAAAACTGAACGTGTTTCTAAAGCTTAGAAAAGACAAAATCGATAAAAGTAAAAATATATAGGGGTGCTATTTACAAAACTGAAATTGAATGCGGCACTGCAAGAATAGTACACCCTGTATAAGGTTTACAAACTGCACTCTGATTGCCTGTATAATACAATGGCACATAGTTCATTTCTATATCTGTAGCGGTCTAAGCCCAATCAAGCGTTCTCTTACTACTGGCTTACTATGTACACATGTACAGCTTCCACGCAGCATAAAAATAATTTAGTCAGAAGTGGGAGTAATATTTACTGACAAAATAGAAATCGCGAATGCCATGAATTTAAATGTAATTCTTGTATTTCTCAGGATAAGGTGTCGCAAAAAGGAAACTACTTTAGCAGCGGCAGCTTAAGCCGTGCAAGGCTGAATAAAAAAGCTTTGTTATGCAAAGCTTCAGGTGTGGCGTGCAGTTAATGCAGCATCCAGATGCGGCCAGAATCCGCATGCGGACTTAAAATCCGGCTTTCTTACCTAGGCGCCGGGTTATAGATTATTCAAATTGGTTGGCTTAAGATAACAATATCCCTGTAGGGCCACGATTGAACATCCGCAAAGCCGGCGGCTTAAAGGACCAAGGACTCCCCGATGTCATCCTGTCTTATTTCACCTAAGCAACACGCCTTAAACGCCGTAATTCCCTGGCTCTTCCCTGTCCTGTTCCACATCGAACCGAAGGGCAACGCAGATACGTCCACACAATAAGTCGGATCGAAAGGGCGCGATGGCACGTGAGATCCAGCCGAAACGGCGGCAGATTTATCCTAAGGTCTGCCGAAACGTGACTGATACTCCTGAAACCAGAGATAGAGTTAATTTAAACGGTTTTCGGTTGCCCGAAATGGCTGGAGCGCAGCCCTCGCTGTGTAAATATTTTTGTTCGACACATTTCAATGGAAGAACTGTTACGGAACATCCGAGACTGAAACTCGAAGAATGGGAGAAATGTAACGCGATTAACATTATGTTGTAACCCGACGCGCCCGGCCCTGGGTCTCCGATTTAAACTACTTCGAGTCTTTGTTGGAACTGCATCCCAAGATGGATGTTCTCGCGGCATTCTTTGTAATGGGTTTACTCTTCAGTTGCTGTCATACAAGACAGCGCAAACTTCAGATTTATCGGAATGAATAATAAATATGCGCTTCCACTCGAGCGGAAGAGTTCCAATTCGGTTGCCGAGTTTTTCCTGGTATATCTAGCTCGAAATCGCAGCCATCTATTGAAAAATTGATCTGCAGGAAATCACAATAAACTGCCCAATTAATTTTTCAAGATTGCACTTGTGAAATAGCGTTCAGAATATTTGAGGATACAACAGAAAGATTTTATAATTATACTGCAATTGCTTGGAATAACACTGTTCTGCGAGTACATTTTTACCATTTTCAAATTCTGGTATTCTAAAGTAGTATAAACAGAGTGATACCTGGCACGTATTACAGTGTGGCACGTAGGTAGACATACAATTTTGTAACTGAGAATTTGGAAAAATACTGAAGCCTGTACAGATTAGTAAAACAAATGATGATAGTTAGGCTGGTACAATAAAATAACCAAAACCGTTACACTAAATAAGTTAATAAGGGAAACGATAAAATAAAACGAAATAAAAGAGCAAAACACTAAAAATATATTAATCTCAATATAGATAAAAATACAATAATGGCGTTAAGTAATAAATAATCAAAGCCAGTAAAATACAGTAAGAAAATAAAGATAGTTCGAGAAGACTGCGAAACAGTCTTAAGGAGTCTTAAGCTGCTATAAACAAAAGGAAAAATGAAACCAAATGATTAAGTTAAAAAAACGGCTCAAATGCAGATTTTAAAATTTTACAGGAGAAGCAAAAAACTATACTACTTGAATGCATTTGTTTAAAACAAAAATATATTTTGTAAGGAAAATTGCTGAATTGAGCACTTTTCCGCATTTGTATTCCAAATCTAGTACTTCTCCAGCTTGAACTAGGCCCAAATTGATAGTTTAGCTGTGTTTCAAAACCCAATTTTGTTTATTTTAAATACTAGCGTCTCCCGACTCATTTTATGATCATCGATTTAAAGTTAGATGTGCTTTTGTGCCGCATAAATGACGTCAGTTGGCTTATCGTATCTAAATTGCCAGTTTAGCGGCCCATTGTCTGACTTTCACGTTTAGGTTTAGTCCCGGCGTACCTTTCTTTGAGTGAAATTGTGATAAAACGTGTTGCACAGCTTGCCGCAATACTAACGTTTCTGAGCGAGTTAGAGAGAAAGAGCAAGTAAGTAGCGCTAGTACACGTTTCCGTTGGCTTCAGGATTCTATCGCCAGAGTTGACAGAGGCAACACGTGTGATCGTTTGTTCCACGACGGCGGAAGCTCTTGGCTTTGGCCGTGCAAAGTCGAAATTAACTAAAACTCTGAATGAATGTTTTCGGTCAAGTTCTTAAACATATAAGAGGCGTGTGGTGCAGTTATTAACGGAGGGATTCTAGTACCCCGGAGCTGGCAAGCTTCCATTGGCACCTTGGCGTGGATAATTACTTGTAAACTTCTTTTGAGTTAATCGTCTGTAATGAAGTTACGTTACCTTACCGCAATCTTTGTTGATTACTTTCTTTGTTCTACCCGTTCTAACCGTAGTAACCTGAACCCCTACAAGGTACTGTGTTTTTTGTAGTAATTTTAAAACGCACCATGTGCAGTGAAGTGATTCTTGAAGTGTCGCCATTTTACGGACCGTAGTTGTTGATAATTTGAAATTAAGCGTTTGAACTGTTGTTACGGTCTTTAAGTCAATTTAACTATTTATCATCAAATCTTAATGTTTGTACTTAGCTTAACGTTGCGAGATTAAAGTAATTACAGTCATTGAGTCAGATTGTTGTTGCATTGTGACATTACCGTCAAGATTTATTGTTTGTAAGTAGTTTTTTTGTGTAATTAAAGTTGTTACCGTCTTTGAGTCAGTTAGATTATTTGCTGTCCAGTTTACCTCCTGTATTTAGATTAAACCCTGCGCAACTAATCACATTAATTTTTATTGAGTATTTCTTTTAATGTTCATTATTCACCTATATATTTCTACGTTAATATAGTTCATGTTCAATCAGTTTTGTTTTTCTTTAGTAGACCTATGACGTTTGTATGTGTGTTTTGTGATGTTTTTCCTCTGTAAAGGAATTGAGGTAGCTGTAACAAAATTCAAGTAAGGTAAGTTCCACTCAGCTATACGTGGACTGTCGCTCAAGCACTGCCAAGGTAGGATCGGAAAAGTTGATCTTCGTCGCTTAATGTATCGTGGGTACATGCACCAGTTCTGTTCGGCGATTTATAGTATTCGATGACCTATTTTTTAAAGGTAGATTGCTAGGTCAAGAACTTGATTCAACTTTTCACCTTTAAGGCTTCCTTTTAGTGAGTCCGTGGAACGCTATAAATTGGCCAATTTGGAATACCTATAACTTCCTTGTAACTGCATTTGGAAAAATACCAATTTTATAACAACACCATTAGACATTTCTTTACCGCGGTAAATGGACAAAAATGTCAAATTTCTAATTAGAAAAAAGTTAGAGAGGCATCTATAAAAAAGCAAAAATATTAAATAGGAACCTAAATATAACTTTTAAAATATTTTTTTTTAGCGCGGTGTAAATAAATGATGTTACCATATATACATATCGACGTTGTTGTAGAGTTGCTTTGTTTTGAAGTAATTAGTATTTTGTTAGAAAAAAATTGTAAAATATTTTATCAAAATTTAACGAAAATAGGCAACACATATAACAGTCGTAGAATCCAAACGAGCCAAACGGATTAGTGTAAGTCATAATACCTTAGCCCAAGTCTATTAGTGCAGGTGAAAAATGTATATTTACAATTGAAATGGTATTTTACTTGAGTTCTGAATTACAAAGGGAAACTGAGTGTTTAGGTACTGTTTTATATTTCAAAAATATTATATACGTTTCTTTTGAGGTTGGAGTCATTAATTAGAATTAAAAACCACACGTTTATTTCAAAGTGTTTACTTCTTCTTCAGATGAATCATGATAAATTATTTACAAAGTTGGACGAAACATAATTGTAAATAATCCTAGTTTTAAAATAATAATACAAAATTAAAAAAATAATAATAAAACAGAGAAATACACTCCATTATCAATAGTTTTGAGTTTTTGACACGTTATGTTTACAATTTCGCAACAACAGCGAGACACAATAATAAATAATAATAATATTTAGAATGATAATAATAATAATTAATTAAAAATAATTATGTTGTGTACCTATTATATACTATAAGTTCTTATTATACCTCTCCAGCTGGCACCTGTCTAGGATATCTCGGATCTATAATCTCGGAAAGGAATGCCGACAAATAAAAGTTTTTCAGTTTTGGTAGCATTTCTTCATTCCAAAAAGAAGCATCAATTTTAATAATTTCCACTGAAATTCCACGAAGAGTCCAAACTAGAAAATCACACTTTTCTCTCTTAGTTTTATATAATTGTACCTGAATTTGATACATATAATTGTTTTTTTATTTTAATTTTAACTTTTCTTCATGTATTTCACAAAATGTAATACACTTATTTACTACAGCTTCTTCAGGGGTAAACATTCGCGCACTATAGGGACATTTCACCTCTATAATGGCATCCTCATTTATTAATCTGTCAGGAGAAGCCCCAAGGTATGGATGCAAATCATACACAAATAAACCGCATTCACTAACGCTTAATTTTGTGATCTCTTTAAATTGTTCAATGGCTTGATGCTCATTATCGCTTCCATAACTTGTAGCAATACTTCCAGAAAATTGTTGGTACAACATATTTTTCACATTATTGGCACAGGATGTCGACTGGCGCATTTTACAAATTCTACCAAAGTTTGAAGCTGTGAGCCGTTTCCGTCATTCTTGAAGCCATTGATGGTTTTTGCTCTGTCCAACAGTGCCCGGTAAGATTTTTTCTCTGTTAATAGTTAAATCGTGTAAAAACTTTCGTTTGGTTTCCTCTATGTTTTCGTCGGACATATCTGGAATTGATTCGGCAGCATTAGGATCATAAACGGCGTCTGGACCGGCAACCTTTCTAGACCTGAACGTTCTTTTTATTTTTTTTTCTTCGGGAGCCGGCATGGTGCTTCTGTTTTTGACAAAATACGGATGTGTATTTGCCAGGTGTTTTTTCAGCAGCAGTATGTATAATTTCATGAAGCGCACCTACGTTGTTGTGGGCGACGACAGCCGCTTCACAGCGAGCATTATAGAAACGCCTTAGTGCAAAATTAATTCGTTTGCCACCTATGAATTTTGCTACTTGCGAATTGTAAAGCTCAGCAGAGTTATTAGTGACATCATGTATGAGGCTCTTAGACTGAGCTGCTACGCGACGAACTGCTATCATTATATCTTCAAAGAGTCCGCTTTTGATAAGATCTGGTACAATGTTATCCTCGTTGTTTTTAGTGCCGGCACAAAAATATCTTCTATCAACACACCCCGTGAGGTCGCCGAAAATATGTTTCGGCCCGTTCAAAATATCCAATTGCAGCTCTTTAATTTTTTCTTCCGTACACGTATTCTGTGACTTTCTAAACTCTATTGCTTTTGTAACAGCAGTCCTAAATCTTAGAATATTTTGCGAGATTGCGTTTTTTAACTCTTTATCAGCTTTTAGCCTTTTTGCAAAATCTTTCAATTTATTAATGTAATTGCGAAGAATGTGATTTTTGCATTCAATTTTTTCTATAACCATTAATCCGTAGGGCATGCACTCTAAAAGTTTTCTGTACACACTGCTGTCACCGTCACCTACGAGTTTAACGTATTTTATGCTATACATCGCACATATTTTTTGAATCCTTCAACAATAATGTTAGCGTCCATATTGGTTGAGGTTCCTGTCCAATTTTTATAACACGTATGTTCAGGGCTAGTTTCGTTATCATATAAACATTTCCTGGAACATATCAGACAATATTTGTTTTTTATTGCCATATACGGCACTTTTCTGTTCTCAGTTCTACTATACAAGCAACTCCGGAACGTGCATTATAATTAGCTCGATAAGAACGTTTACACCAAGCCCCGTCTGCTACTACAGCAATTGTAGGATAACCTTCGAAATCAATTTCTCCATTTTCCTTTGCTAATATTGCTTCTTCTTCAGCTGCTCTTGCCATTGATTCCGTGGTGGCACGATTATAAATGTTACATATCTGGTCATGATAATTTGCATAAGTTGCAAATGAAATTGTCGGTATATCCATAGCTGAAGCTGAAGAAAATTCTGACAATTGTGTATATCCTGCACCTATTGAAACAGTAGCAGAAACGGCTGCTAGGTTTACACTCATTTTGCTTTCATCGTCCGGCTTCTCAGTCGACACAGTATCTGCTTTGTTACACACCGAACACTTCACAGTATACACAGATGCAAATCCTAAACGTTTTTCACTAATAATATCCATATTAAAGAAAGAACAACCAAAACCCTCGTGTTGAAGCGATTTTAACGATTTTTAAAAATGGGCGTCTACAAAACGGCGACTACTTGTAGCACTAGTTTCACTTTCTTGTTTTTGTTCAATTTCCACTTCTAGTTTTAGATTTCAGATTTCAGATTTATTTAAGAAAAAGAAATAATACAGCAGCAGCAACAACACACACAACAACTAGAAGCTAAAAGAACATAAATGGAGCAAAACAAACTATAAAAGTCCACAAAGAAAAAAGTAAAAAGAAGAACAACAGTGTTGCGTGGTGGTCTTAGCCTAAGCAGAGCTTGTGCGCCGAAACCATACAATCAACAAAATTAAAACATCGCCTCTTTAAAATTAAATTTAAAGATTTTGAAAAAAAAAATAAAAAGTTGTGAAAAAATGCGGGTTATTTACTATTTGCTATATTTTACTATATTACTACTTACGGAGCTATACAAATTTTATTCGAGTAGGACTAAAAAAGCAGTCGCACCGGTTTTGTGGAAGATTTCTGGGTAATAAATTGTAAAAACGTGGAGCTAAATACGACGCGCTTTTTGTTCCAATTGTCTTTTGGGCATTTATAGTAGCTACGCACTGATTTGTAACATTTCTTGTGACATAACCATGACAAATAAACTGTTTTGGTTTGTCGTGATGTCTGCATATAGCTGCTATCATATGTAATTGTCTGACCGTGCATACACGTGCTTCTAAATATAATGAATGAGTATCATATCTGAAAGGTTTGGACAGTATAATTTTCACTTGTAATACCATGAGTAGTCAAAGTTATGTGGAATATTTTTGCTGTGGTATCACGAATGTCCATTGCGCTTAGGTTCGATTAGGACGAGTAGTGATACCACTGCAAAAATATTTTACTTAACTTTGACTAAGAATGGTATTCGAGAGACTGTTCAATGAACCAAACTACTTTTTCAAATTAGTTTTCAGTAAATCTAGCAACAAACTACGCAATTTCTATAGTAACAAAACACTAATATTGGCTTTTTCGAATAAAAATCACATTTGTTTAAAATAGTCATATACAATACCGCGAGCGGTCGACGAATTGCCGAAAATTTTTGTCAAAGTGTATGAGTGTTTATTGCTTCGATATAAATTGGTCGAGTGCGACAGCACGAGACCAATTTTGAAGCAATAAACACGAATAAACACTTTGACAAAAATTCATGCAATTCGTCGGCTGCAAGCGGCATTTGAAGGACTATTCAACGAACAAAATTGAAATTTCTTAGTAATTAATCAATTTTATCACGTCCTCTTTGAAAATAAAAATCTGTTGACGTAAAATAAATTGTTTGTCAAATTTGACATTTCTAATATCATATTTGATTAATTTTACAGGAAGTTAAATAAATGTCACAGGAAGAGAAAAAAATTGTCATTAAAACTCCGCTAGCGGAATTGTTGCACAATTTTACGCTGATTGGTGGCAAATGACATAAATACTAAATTATGATTGGTGAATAGTTAACTTGAAAGGGGTGAGTTGAATAGTCACTTGAATACCTCCTAGGAAGATATATCCACTGATATTTTTTTGATTGGTCAAGAAAGGTCAAAATTCTGGATTTTCATTGGTCACTTTTTGACAGATGACAGGTGGATTGAATGTTCACTTATAATACAATGAGTAGTCAAAGTTATGCCGAATATTTTTGCTGTGGTATCACGAATGTCCATTGCGCTTAGGTTCGATTAGGACGAGTGCTCCAGGTGGTCTACTTTTGGCAACATAAAACTAGATTATGGTGCAATCGGAAACTCCTACATTATATTGTTATGGTATAGTACCTCAAGACTGGTAATTTGTTGATAAAAGTTAATCATACCTAAAGATTAATTATGTGATGATAATGTACCTAATTATTAAAACACCCAAAGGTGAATTTAAATAGTAAAAGAACAGTATACTTATTCAAAATTTATTTCATAATTTACAGAATTAATTTAAATCCGGTAATGCAATGAATATTTTAAGGGAAACGTTCAAACATATGAATTAAACAATATTTGAGGTAATAAAGATAGTTATTTGGTAGTATCAGAGAACAATTCATAGTTGAGGTTGGATAACGGTCGAAACGAACTATAAGATAGTTTGAATATGTAAAAAGCAAAAGTCGAATAATTATATGAAAAGTCAATTGAAATGTCAAATTTGATATAAATAAATTGTATCTATTGTAATTATCAAGGAATGTTAAAAAAATTGTGAATAGATTACTAGAGTGAATTGTAGATTAAGGATAACGAATTTTTGAAAATAAAATGGTATATTATATAAATAAACCATATTAAAACATGAATTTATAATTTAAAACGCATGAAAGGTGACGAATATAATAATAAATAAATACAAAGTAAATATTTTAAATAAACTATATAATATCTACGGATGGATTACTGGATAAGGAATTGAAGGAGTGGTATTACAAGACGAAAGCTAACAGCTGCGATAAAAAATGGTCTTTATGGATTGGTGAAATCTGAGTTGCATTTGGGCAAACTGCATAATAGTCACTATTGGGCATCCTGTTTGATTTGGATGGGCAGCATTGAAGTCGTTGCCGGGTGAACACATCTGCACCTGAGTTGAATTTGGAGGCGTGCTGAACTGAACTTATTGTTGGAGTGAATCATCATCAGGAAAGCTGTTTCTTGGGGTTGCTGTGTGGATGCTCATCTGTGTTCACTAGTTGTGGCAGTTTGGATTGCTGACAGGTCTTGGTCGCAGCTTCAAGTAAGGCGGTTCATGCGGACCAGTAAGTTGCAGTGATGGTATTTCATTGGAGCTATAAAACGAGAAATTAATAACAACAGCTGTCGCATATGGTTGATCGAAGCTGTATTTACATAGCTGTTCCTGAACATCAGTAAGCAGGCGGCATGTACTTGGTTCGACGGAGTAGCTGTTTGGAGAACTTAAGTGAGATAATTACAGGTATAAGTAAAAAGAAATAAGCAGTAAGAAGTTTTAATAGCGAGTGAATAAGATAATTGAAGGAACTACTTACCATTGTCAGTATTTGAAATGATAATAATTGTAACAGATATGATTTCGACTAACTTTTCACTTTTCGTAATTTGACAGTGACAGTTGTAGAAGTGCCATTTTGAAATAATTCTCATAATACTAATTAATTATCAAGTATAACAATTTTGATGATCGAGACAATAGCAAATTATTAATACATGAGGATAATTTGTCATATTTTTCAAAGCAAGACCTAACCTGATTCAAGAACGGTTGTTCTAATGGAGCTAGAAAAAAAACTCAATAGTAAACAAATTTGGATAACGGCATATCTTGATTGAAATTTATTTTAATCTAAAATAATACCACACAGGGTGTTTAGTCTACACAATTTAAAGGATTTTTTTTATAGTTTGGTTTCACAACAAATAATGTAGGCATGCAACTTCTCCCCTTGCTAGGGTCATAGTGGAAACATCCCGTATAGACTTTGGAGATTAATGTAAAACCACGCTTTTTAATTTTTGAGAAATGAAAGCTTGCTGGTCGAAAATTATACTTGGAACACATAAGACTATTTTCATTACGAAATAACGGTTTTTAGGCAAGAAAGTTAATATTAGGGGCGAAAAGTTTTATTAACAAATAGTCCAGTCAAATTAGAAAAAATTACGGCAAACTTTCGGAATAATTCATAGTGAGCTGAATTTTTGTGTACACCTTTATTTGGTGTTTTCAAACAACATCCGAAAAGTACCGTTGATTTGACCTTGAGCTTCATGAGTTATAGGGTGCATATGTGGGAAAAGTTTGGTTTTGGGCTTATATCTTCTTTTCTATTGACTTTAGGTATATGACATTGTACAAAGAAATTGAAGGGCACAAAATTCTGTACAAAAAAGTACTTGGTAGTTTTTTCTGTAGGACGGACCGTTTCTGCGAAAACTCGCCATGAACGTTGATCTGAAGGATAACACTACTGAAATCCCGAGTTCCACAACTAATCTGAGGTCTGAAATGTAAAAATATAGCATCAGCTAAATCGAAGGGTCTTTTTCGTACAATATTAAGACAACAGTGTTCCCAAAATAAAATAATTCAAGGAAATCGCAACTTTGAACATCTCGACCTGATTTTGAAAATGCAACTTATATAATTGACGGCGGCTTTCTCTTACACAGAGTGGTATGGCATCGAAATGATTCTTTTAATTTCATTTGTACAACTTATGTACATTATGTACAGCAACATTTTGGTCCAAATACAATTATAGTCTTCCATGGATATTCAAACAGCAGCAATAGTGTGAAAAGTATGGAACAACTTCGTAGATCTTCTAAATTGTCATCGGTCGAAATCTTGTTCGATGAAACAATGAACGCAATGGTAAGCCAAGATACATTTCCTGCTAATAACAGCAATAAAACCAGATTGATTTCCATGTTGGCTAAGCATTTTGAGGTCCATACTATCCGTGTCAAGCAATCTGAATATGATGCCGATGTTTTAATCATTGAAACAGCACTTGAAGAATCGCCTCAAAATAAAACTGTTGTTGTCGGGGAAGATGCAGATCTCTTGGTACTCCTGACAGCTCGTACCCTAGTTGATGGAGAAATTTATTTTGTGAAGCCAGGCAGAGGAAAAGTTCCACAAAGAATTTACTCATCCCAAAGTTGTTACCAATATAAATCCAGTAAACATCATTTTTTATTTTTACATGCTGTCTCCGGGTGTGGCACAAATTCAGCTTTTTTTAGTAAAGGTAAAACGACAGCTTTGTAGCTGTTAGAAATCTGCCAAGATTTGCAAGCTGCGGCTCAAGTTTTCAGGAAAATAGATTCTGCACACGAATTGATTTCTTCCAATGGGATTAAAATTTTACTGGCATTATATAGTGCTCTAATTCAAGAAGTTTCCATTGATTAATATCGTTACATGCGTTTCACGAAATTAATACGTAAAGTAAGCCGGTGAAATTGAATTTATTACCGCCAACATATGGTGCAGCTAAAGAGCACCTTTACATAGTCTATTTTCAAATACAAAAGTGGCTGAGGAATGAATTAAACCCTATTGAGTGCCGATGGACATTGAGGAACGATGTATTGGAACCAAAGAAAACAATGCAAGCTCCCGCTCCGGATTTTCTTTTGAACCTGATCTTCTGTAATTGTACCAAAGGTTGTGGGCCATAGTGTGGATGTAGAAAGTTGGGGATTAAATGCTCGTCAATTTATGGTCATTGCAACGGACAATCGTGTTTAAATGCCAATGCAATTGAAGACATCTTAGAAAACCCAGTTGATGAAGGAGAGAATGAAAACCGACTAGAGATATTTTCTACGGATTATCTGGAACAACGCGACATAGAAGGAGGGAAAAAGAGAATGAATAAGATTAACATAACTCTATTTTGACTGTTTTAAGAATAGAGAGGATATTTTGACCGACTGAGACCGTGGATGAGTCCTGAAAAGCAAAAAAACGCGTCTCGTGCTCAACCTCAAACGTGGTCTGGAATAGGGTACTTCGTATTGGACTCATAGCTTCAACGCTATACTACGCGAAAACGGTCGGTCGTACAAAAAAAAACACCCAGTACTTTTTTGTACAGAATTTTGTGCCCTTCAATTTCTCTGTACAATTTCATATACCTAAAGTCAATAGAAAAGAAGATATAAGCGAAAAACCAAATTCTTCCCACATCTGCATCCTATAACTCGCGAAGCTCAAGGTCAAATCAAGGGTACTTTTCGGAGGTTGTTTGAAAACACTAAATAAAGGTGTCCACAAAAATTCAGCTCACTTTGAATTATTCCGATCAAGAATCTTTATTTGATTGGACTAAAAGCTTATTTCAACAACAAAAATCACTTTCAGTGGTAATACAAAACAAAATACATATCTAAAATAAATATTGCTTGCCTTAGACCATAGACCTTAGGCAAAACGCATTCTATTGCATATTATACTTTCTTAAATCTAAATTAAACTAGACCATATCTTAAAACATAGGCAAGTGTCTTTAATGGGATTTGACAGATGTTCATTATCTCCCTCGGGTTTCAGTTTTTAAAATTTGGCGCTTTGTATCCAAAACCGGTAAATTACTAATAGTAATAGATTTAACTTTAAAATTAAGAAAGCAACATCACTGAGAATGTGGGCCCGAAATAATGATTTCTTAGTTAATTAGGGCTTATTGAAGTAACACAGACTATTACATCAGACTTACCATAAAACCGTAAAATATCAGTAACTTTTGCTACACTAACTTTTAATCAAAACTTCCACAACAGATACTGCGTAAGCAGTGAAGACCCCTTGCTCAAGATGGCAATTTATTCAAAAGTTGCTAAGCTGGAAATTTAAGCATGTCCATTGTCTCCATTTGTCCACTGTTTTCCCAGTCGCCCCTACTGGGGCGTTTGCATTTGAAGTCAGGTTGCGTAGGTTTTTGCACAATTTAATGTTTATGTTATAAGGTTCATATTTAAATAATAACGTACCAACTGTATAAGACTAAGGTAGCGATGTTGTACTATCTTTTACAGTAAATTGTATGACAACTGACAACTATGAGTGGGTTACAGTTTACGTCCAATTTTAAGTTTTTAATACGCCGAGCCTGCTAGGGAGGTGGTTTATAGGAAATAGAATGCACAAAATCTAAAGGAAACCATGAATAATTAAAAGCACGAACTAAGAAACCTCTCTATAATAATCACGAACTGATGGAGAAACACTACCCCGAAAACAGACTAAAGACCAAACAGACACGCATCTTCACCGAAACCCCACAAGCACATCAAACCCAAACCAATAACATAATCAAATAACAATTTTAAAAAAGAAGGAAGGGAAAGAAGTAAAGTAGAAATATGGCTTCTGAGAAATAAAATCCGCAAAAAACGAATCCTACAAGCTCATCAGCACCAAACCAATTTCATAACAACTAATCATCAATTCAAACGAAGAAGGAAACCACTTTCAAATCGGAATTACACCAAAGATCAAGCACAGTAGATCTCCAAAGCACTCTGAACTTCGAGAACACGTAAACAACATAAACCTAAATCATTCAAATGTTCAACTCGCCAAAACATACTCCAAAACTCTTGCAGCATATCCCATCATACTAACCGAAGCCACAACGTAAGGAATCAATTAACTACACGGAATAAAATGGAAGAAACTATAACTAAAGTTAATCTGGAAGAAGATTCTAACAAAAATGGGTCCCGATATCTTACTGACCCCCTAGCCATAATAAATAATCCTCCACAGCAATAACAAACGAACAACAATAAACGAATCCTTAACAAAAGCAATCATAAACAACGCAACAAAATACTTAAATGCCACACAATAATAAATGTAGCATAATCCATTACTACGAGGCAAAAGTTGCAGGTACCTCCTGGTAAAGGAATAAGCACTCAAGATTTGGAGCAAATTTTCAACGAAGATGAAGTTGAAGGAGCAAGTAATTTCTTAGAACATAAGAGAGGATGGGAAAAGTTCTGCAGAAGTCCTAGAGAAGATTGAAATTATAGAAACCGAAGAGGTTGAAGGACATGAAACTGAGACTGAGCAACACGAACCTGATATGTCTGATTTTTCCATAGACGTCAACACTTTTATAGTAGTTAAATTTAGTACATTAAAGAATATTGATAAATATTACGTTGGACGTGTTACAGAGGTAATCGACAAAACTAAAAATATGTACCATGTTAATTTTCTCAAGAAACAAATCTCTCAAAATGGGGGTATATTTTACTTATCCATCTGTTAAAGATGAATGTATTGTTGAAGGCAATAAAATTTTTAATATCCTTCAGCCAGACAAAAAATATGAGACGTGAAATGTACCAGTTTTCTATTTTATTCCAAATGAAGATTATTAGACTTGAATGAATATTCTTTTATTACCATTTTTGTTTCTTTTGAAACGGCGGACAGAATGAAGTGCCCACATTTTAAGAAGCTGGTGAACGAGGAAAAAAGGAGAGTAGAGGGTAGGCGGCGCAGCACATACTGAAACCGGTATTACTCGAAAGATGCGAAAATGGCGCAGACTTCGTTATCATTAGTGAGCCAAACTTTAAACTAACCAGAAGCAAAGGTGTTATAGCAGATCACAGAAACGATGTAGCGATTTGTCTCACAAACGGAAATGTCGGCATCACGAAGGTGGAGAAAGGAGAAGGCTACATTAAAATTACTTTCGAGCAGTGGATCCTGCATGGCTGCTATATTTCCCCGAATATCCCTCTCCAGATTTTCAAAAACTTTGTCGACAGCGTTATGGGTCAAATTAAAGGAGAGAAACGTGAGGCAATATTCGCAGGTGACTTAAATGCAAAATCGGTGTTATGGGTCTCTCCTAAAAATGACGTGAGAGGCGATTACCTAGCAGATTGGGCCGCCGCGCCGAGCTCGACCTAGTAATAGTCAACACAGGAACAACCCCAACTTTCCAGAGAGGAAACAGTAAGTCATATATAGACGTCAGTGGTGCTACACCAAATATTGCTAAAAAGTTACGACGATGGAAAGTACTAACAGGAGAGTTTATGACGTACCACAACTACATCTTGTTCGAAATTGAGTCTGGGAAAATGATTGGTAGGGAGCTGTCAGGGTCTCATACTTATTTTGACAAAATTAAGTTCTTGGAAAAAATCTGAGAAGAAAACTGGAATATGAAGGTGGACAGCCTAGATGACTTGACGTCGCTACTGGACAAAACAACAAAAAAGTGTACCACAAAAGTAGACAAAAAGGGGATACCTTTCTGGTGGAATGCAGACATAGCAAACCAAAGGAAAATCTGCTTGAACTCAAGAAGCAGAATCTCCCGCATCTATAAAAGAAACATAGATAACACAGATAACAGAGGGGTATGTTGAACATGCTCCAGGAAGAGTATAAAGAATCTCGTAAAAAACTGAAAAAGACCATTCGCCAGTCGAAGAGAAAAAGTTTTAAGGCCAAGATAGATGAGCTAGAAAACGACATATGGGAAATAAAAAATAGGGTATAAAATAATAGTAATAAAGTAGTTGGGAGCACAAACACTACCCTTTGAGCTCACCCCCAAACAAAAATTGGAGATAGTCCATCAACTCTTCCCTCGGAAAGTGGATATATGGGAAAGGGAACACAAAACTCAGGAAGACATCCCACTCATAGCAAATGAGGAGCTGAAAAAGGCGAAGAAACAAATTAAAACGGGAAAGGCTCCTGGGCCCAATTGGATTCCCCCGCAAGCCATAAAGATTGCAGTGTCAGAATATCCAGAGACGTTCTTAAAGGTATTAAACCGTCTTCTAGAATTACAAGAATTTCCCAAACAGTGGAAACTAACAACGGTAACATTGATATGGAAAGGTAAACCTATAGAACACTCGTCATCTTTCAGACCCATTTGCATATTAAATGTCATCGGAAAGTTTTTCGAAGCCATAATAAAGGGAAGACGTGAGGAGGAAATTGCGGAAAAGGGAAATCTCTCCATACACCAGTACGACTTCAGAAAGGGGCATTCTGCAGTACAAGCTGCGAGTAGAGTAGTGAATGCAGCTAGAAATAGCAGAGGAGAGGTGTTTCTAGATACCTCGTGAACTTGGTGGAGAGCTACTTTGAGGACAGATTTATCAAGACCTCCAGAACAGAAGCGATAGAAATGACAACCGGCGTACCACAGGGTTCAGTTCTAGGCCCATTGCTATGGAATATATTATACTATCAAGCACTGAAATTAAGACTCACTGAAGGTGCAACATCCGTAGCATATGCAGGCGACTTAGTGTCATGGTGGAGGCCGATGAAGACGTGGAGTTAGAATACCGGGTTAACGAATCACTAAGGGAGATCAGTCTGTGGAGGGAGAAAAATGGCCTAACCCTTGCCGCAGAGAAAACAGAGGCATCTTTCCTGAAAGGACCTCGGAGAAGAGACCATCTAAATCTAAAAATCATGGAAGGAAAAATTACCCCAACAAAACTAATAAACTACCTTGGAGTCTATCTCGACGAGAAGTTAACGTTCAAAGAACTCATAAAACGAACAACTCAAAAGGCGGAGAGAAAGCTGAAAAAATGACTATGATCTTGTTAAATGAAGGAGGTCTTAGTAGTACTCGGAGAAGATTGTTATACGTCCACAATCCTGTATGGAGCACCGATATGGCATGATGCAGTAACAATAAAGAAGCTGGAAAATGTGCTAACTGGTATACAGAGAAGGGCCCTTTTGAGAATAGCCTGCGGGTACAGAACTGTATCATCGGCAGCAGCACAAGTAATCACGGGAATCCCGCCTATAACCCTAATCATAAGAGAAAGGTACCGTCTTTATCAACTAGCAGATGCTGGGGACAGAGCTGACAATCCAAAACTTCATGGAACTAATGATAACGAGCAAGGAAAACTGGGAGCAAATAGGGAAATTTATAGGAATGGTGATGAAACAAAAGAAGATTGACGGGAAGGAACAGATGCCAACGTAAAGAATGTCAGACGCTTGGCGCATCTGGGATTATGGCATACATTGTCCGTTTCTAGATGCGCTAGAGGCCCAAGCAGGTGGTTTAGTGGGTATACTTACTGGTCTTAAGCAGGAGTCCCATACTACCGGTCACCCGGTGTCTATAAAAGATTCCAACTGGAAAAAAAAACTTGTATTAGTACTACAAATTTTTGCTTACAATACAGCGTGTCGTTAATAGTAATTTACGTAACAAGTTCCGAAAGTGATATTACGTACAATATTTTTTCTGCTGGCGTTTATTATGTTAAAAAGAATATGGATGGATACATTACTGATGAACTTTATATTATACAAATTACATATAACAATCACTCTCATGAATACATTACTTATGAATATTAATTACACAATTATAACAATTACTTATATTAATATTATTAGGGATATTAACAGAAGTGGCAGTGTTGCAGTTAGTATTAGACGTATTAGTATTTGTACTAGTTTTCGAGATACTAATTTCGTTATGGCCCTTTTCAATCTGTGAAGCTATGTGAATTTTGTTTCTTAAAGAATTTTCTACGTATCCCTCTGCTACACTGGTTGATTTCCAGCCTCCGTGTCTCTTCAAATTGGTTATACTACCACCACCATCAACTAGTAAAGTGGCTGAGCTGCTTCGTAAACAGTGCCCGGTGTATTCTTTGGGATGCGGTAATTTAAGAAATTCAGCAATTTTGCAAGCGATATTTCCAAAAGTGTGAATACCAATAGGTTGTGTAGTACATCTTCCGTTTTTGTAATATACAAATAATCTACGATGAGGTGTGTTTGCTTGACGTAATGACAAATATTTTCTGTATAACGAAATATTATTTTCTCCAATGACGACAAAGGTTCTTTCCATATTCGTTTTGAAGTAGGAATTTTAATCACTAACATGGTTGTCTTATCTTCTATATCATCTAAACTCATTTTACAAAGCTCTTCACGACTACAAGGGCCTGCCAAACCAATTATTAATGCAACCTAAACATACAAAAAAATTAATCAAAAGGAAGAAGAGAAATTAGATTTAATTATATTACCTTTGTCATTAGGTAGATATTATCTCCAGCTTCTGATAAGAATTTATCTATTTCTTCTTTATTCAATACTCTTGATTTTTTTGGCTTATAGCCAACGGATTTTCTTTTAAGGAAAGCAATAACTTTGGGATAGCGGCTTATATCTATATTATTTTTAATGTTAATTGTGGACTTAAACATCGAGTAATTGCTCCAGAGGCTTCCCAAGAAGAACACTGTATTGGCAATCGGTTGGCAAATACTTGGCCCAATATTAAATGATTGTTCAATACCGTCAATAATCTACCGATATAGTGTATATATTGCTTTCCAATTATCTACCAATAGATTGCAGCGCTATATTGTATCTATGATTACCCAATGATAGTTTTACAATTATTGCATATTTAAATGTAATCTATATCAGCACAATATATTTATTGATATAATTTGCCAATTTAGATTTTCAACATATGCAATATATTGCTACAATATAGCACTGCAATATTGAATGCAGCCTTGGAATCTATATAAATACAATATTTAATTCAATTATGATGCCAGTATAGATATGCTATATAAATATGTTAATGACACAATATTGTTTTACAATACTTTCATACAATTATTTATTTATAGCATATTGTCATATAATCTATATGAATACAATTTAGTTATTGACATAGTTTGCGAATTTCGATTTTCAATATAAGCAATATATCGCTACAATATAACACTGCAATATTGAATGCAACCTTGGAATCTATATAAATACAAATATTATTTCAATTAGGATGACGATGTAGATATGCTATATAAATATGTTCATGATACAATACTGTTTTACTACTAGCTCTTATTCCCATCACATAGGAAGGCTTAGTCCAATTAAAATGGTTTTTACATTTTAAAATTGAATTGTAAATTAAAAAATTACAGAAGGTTTTTAACGTCTTTAATATAGAAAGCAAGTGTTCAAAATTGTATACAAAATAAGTAAATATTTTTTATTGTTGCCATAATACTGAAACACCTGACAACGTGAATTACGTTAATTTGCAACGGAAAAAAAAATCGCAGACGGTCCAATTCCAACCTGTGGACATTTCATTGCCAAAACAACGTTCTAACCGCTGATCTACGAACGGGCGCTTTGTGTAATAGTTTATCACTCCGGTATACATAGCACCGAACAGGACACCCGATCAAATACGAAGTGCGAATCGTCACTCGGTGCCATATTTCTTGTCTTTGTTAAGTGCACGCTTTCAATAGAAGATGGCAAATATTCAAAAACTTAACCGAACAATCAGATGTCCGCACAGAACAGGAGAAAGGGAAAAATGCAACCGTTAGGATTTTAGGAATGCACTCACTAAAATAACAGCCGGCCATTGTAGACCATCATCAGCCTCAAAACTATCAACAAAATCGTATCACCTATTGCCTCGTTGTTTCGTTGTGTCTATATACATAATTTCATATTTATTAATCTTTATTCCTGCCTGTGCCAGTGCCATTGTAATTACTGTAGGTACATTCGTTGTTGACTGTCGATACAGCATGCAACGTAAAAGTAAGTAAAGCAACTTTTTATTATTAAAAGTAAAGCTAAATGTTCGATTTAAGGACGGTAATCATATTCTAACTTACAAAATGTATTCATAGAGTTTTTTTTGTTTGTTTTCTATACGCGAGTATAACTAACAATTGAGCAAACGAAAATGAAATCAAGCTTGGCTTTGAAAATTAAAACATATTATGTCGATTGTTAATTCACATTATGTTGGATATGGACTATTATAATAACTGTCATGTATCTATAATCTGTAACCTCATTTACCTGTCATATTAAAATTAAAAACATCAGAAGTAATACAACACATGACTTAATTTTTTCAAGGCCAAACTTGATTTCGTTTTCATTTGCTCACATGTTGATGTTACACTATATTATTGAAAACTGATTCCCGGTCTTTTAATGCTGCGTGTTGTAAACTATAAATGTCTGTACTAATTTTGTAACTAAACTTTTTTGTTTATAGTTACATATTTCACTACTTATTCCAGAAGTATATTTATAGCATTGGTATATTTAGAGATTGAAAAGAGGATAGATTAAAACAATAAAGAAAAGGTGGCAAGAAGCAATGTTTTTCTTTAATGAGTATCTATCAATCTGTGATTAGTTAGTATTAAATAAGTTATATTTTACATATGTTATTTAATAATTCTGTATTTATCTTAGAGGCAGTGCGCATAAGGTCCGAACATGGTACAGAAGTTGATATTTTAAAATATATCGGTTTTTTCCTAAGAACAGCTGCTAATAGAGATGGAGGCAGAAAGTTTGGCATAACTAAGACAACTCATCAGGTATATGCTTGTTGTGATATGTCTTAATGTACCTATTTAATAACATGTTTTTCAGATTTCCGATGAAAATTAAAGTAATCAACATTTCACCAATAAACGCAATCGCAAATGACTGATTTTTTTTAGGGTGATTGATTACTGTTTTATTTCTGTTTTAGATAATTGGTTTAAGAAGTCGTGATTAGTGTAACTTATATTAGTTCTTAAAAATAAGTATTGAAATACGAATAATTTTTATTATAATATAAGTTTACTTTGAATCTTTACAGTTCTGTACCTTTATTTGATTTTCTCTTTTTGTATAGATTAATTCATACCCACAATTGTATTTACGCGAATTGCCAATATTTAGTTAACAATTTATTATAATATATTGGCTTCGAGTATTGAATATATATGATATAATTACATACAATGATTATTCTTTTCAACATTGCGTAGTTCCCACTTGATCATAGCTCTATATAGATTTTAGTTTTGTTTGCCAATATTGATGAATGTATTATACCAATATTAAATTTATATAATAAAACTATATCGAATTTACATTGATAGCCAATATTGTAAAAGTATTGCAGGAAGTTCACATTTTGATCATAGATCTATATAGATTTACATTATTGTATCAATATTTTGTTGCCAATATTGGTTAACATATTATTTCTATATTGAATTTATATAATGAAATTATACAGAATTTATATTGATAGCCAATATTGTAAAAGTATTGCAGGAAGTTCACATTTTGATCATAGATCTATATAGATGTACAATATTGTAACTAATTCACACAATAATTTGCCAATGTTGCTCCAATATAGGTGTTCTTCTTGGGTTGACGGCTTTAAGGTTTTAGATTTTGCCATTAAATATGCAAGAATGACTTCTTTATTTATAGTATGCACATTTTTATCATTGCTCCATTTTTGAAATAAATTGTAGACCAATTCATACCTCTCTTTGACTTTAGCGGCAATAATTCATAAGTAGCCACTTTAGCAGCTTCACTAATCTCATGTGGAATTAGTTCGGCCCCACTTTCGCTACTGATTTCCATTTTTTGGAATGGAAAAGCGAAAACACACACGAATATTATATGACAAGCGCTGTCATAATAAAAAAAACAGGTTGATGTTATTGCCAAGGCCGTCTACATAGATTACATGGATACACAAAATCGTCCCGAAAGTAAAAAATAGTTCCGAAAGTGAAAAAAATCGTCCCGAAAATATTACTTTCGGTACGATTTGTGTAAAGTGGGACTTTCGATTTAATAAATCATACCGAAAGTTTTATTTTCGGGACGGCTGCAGAAAAATAACTAAACCGTTTTGTTTAATTGTTGCGTTTATGTGTTTTAGTTCTAACTTACTTAATATAAGCGATCTGACTATTAGTGTGAAGTGCTGTTTGAATGTTAATAATTTAGCGTTATTTAGAAGTAGGTTTTACGAACTCGTTTTATAAAATGGATAAAATAAGTAAATTAGGCAGGTGTAATGTGGTTAGAGTGATGGAAGTTATGAAATACCTCCTCACACTACAGATACAGAACTACAAGGTCATCTTTGTGCAGCTTCCGGAATATCGCTTAGTACTGTAGGAAGAATAATGAGGGAGGCCAAAATCTAATCAGTCCTGCCTGTCGGCCAGCCACAATCCAAAGCGTTCTTTTCCCTGCCCATCAATTTTTGGATTTCATGATACATGCGTAATGCGTGATACCGGGCTGCATCTTGCCGTGGTGTCAGTCTGGCAAGGTGAAATTTACTTTTAGTTACAGATTTTTCAAAAGCTGTAAACGGTCAAGAGTTTGAGCATTCATGTCCCCACCATACAAGGCTACGAAAAATTTCTCACCTGCTTATCCAATTTGGTCAGCAGTAGCTTCTGACTCTCTGAATGTACCTACTGCTTCAACTAAATTAGGGTGCTTCTGAAGAACACTGCAAAATTTTGTTTTTCCATGCCCAAATGGGGGCCGATGTAGTGTCACACCCACTATATGCATGACGAAATAGAATCTCTTGTGGATCATATCTGAATGAGTTTGATGAATAAAAGTAGGCCAAACGTCAGTGGAATAAATTGTTAAAAAAACGTATGTTTCCTTTGAGGCTCAGTATTTTGGTAATTATGGGGTTTAGAAAAAATATTATGAAAATAAATTGTAGCAAATTTTATGTCCTACAAAAACTGGTCGAATTTTTTTTTGTAGAACGCACCAGTAAATAGTTATCGAGCAAAAACCGAAAAAAGTGACACAAAAGTGGTTGTAATGACGCGCGCACAGGAGCGCCAAATTAGAAAACTTGGGCCTAGGTACATACAACATATCCAAAATCCAAAACTGCATGACCTTTTGTCAGGTAACTACCCCTTTTCATGACCTGGCCACTGGGCTATAATCACATGGATTTTGAATTTTTTTCTAAATGGGCAGTAACAAACTAATTTCAAACCTCCCCAAAGAGAGTGTTGTAATAAATAATGCACCGTATCACAATGTGCTAAATAATCGGGCGCCCATATCAAATTCAAAAAAAGCAGAAATGATTTCTTTGCTTCAAGAAAAAAGGATTGGCCATGGTTCATCTATGAATAAAGTACAGTTATATTGCTTAATAAAGCAACACATAGAGAAATATGTTCAGTATAAATTCGATAAATTAAGTATATATATAAAGAATATGGTACACGGTACACTACGGTTACCACCCTATCATCCCGACTTAAATCCCATAGAACTCATATGGGCCAATGTAAAACACAATCGTGGCTTCTAAAAATGTAACATTCAACTCGAAGACGCAAAAAATTGGTCCAAGAGAGATTTGAATATATTACTGCAGAAGACTGGAAGAAAGTTTGCGAACACGTGACAAAAATTGAAGATAAATATAGGGACAGTGAGATTGTTCTTAAGGAACTTGGGGACAGATCTGTGTTTACCGTAAATACAGCTTCTGATGAATACAGCGACGAAGACTGTGAGGATACTGGCGAAAATTTGAATGGATGTCATGTGTTCTTGTAGGAATTCGGGTATAATTACTTTATTACTGTTTCTGAGGACTTTTAAGATTTATCTGCGATATGCATATTTTTACTTTAGGTATTTATGTTACTCTATATATTTAATATTATTTATTTTACTATATGTAAAAATTACACAGGGTGTTTCAAAATTGCACGGCACTAATCTAGGGACGTGTTCTCTAGGTTAAAATAAAGAAAAATGTTGGGTCACAGTTGCTCAGTAAGGGAGCTTCAGCTCTGAGGACAAACGGGAAAACACATTGCTATGAGTAGATGACGCTCCTGAAGTAGCAAATTTCAATCTTTAGGTTAAATTTTCTCTAAAACTACTGTTCTGAGCGATTCCAAACAAGACTACCCTTTTTATGTAAAAAGGTCTGGGCTTACGAAATATCTTAACTAAAATCTGACTAAAATGTTAAGTGTAAATAAATAGTTATGATAGAAACATTCCTCGCTCTTTAACAAACTACCCGTTCTGAATCGCATATTAAATTTTTCCTAGGTTATCTAAATTAGCATACAAAATAGCGTAGATAAGCTAAATTACACCAAATTTGCTTTATCTGTATTATTGTAATTAAATAAAATCCTTGTTCTTCCGTTACCCTTCTCGGGGCTGTAGTTCCCTTGCGACGCAATTTCAGACCAATGCTTATAGGTACTTTCTGTTTATTTTAACCTGGAGAACAGTCTCCTAGAAAACTGCCGTGCAATTTTGAAACACCCGGTATGTTTAATGTTATTGTCGTAATTTGCGATAAGTTTTCCTGTTTATATTACCTACATGAAATAAATTAAGAAATTTCCCAAACTTGTGTTTCGTTCATTAAGTTAAATATTTATAGAAAAGAAATCGTTCTCTGTATTTACAGTTTTTCATCTCAAAATCTGCAACACAATTCTGCAGAGTTTGAATCCACATTATAGTGGCTTCAATCATTAGTGAACTTTTACCTACAATATGTAAATACTTGTGATAAATAGGTTTTTAATTACCTATAAGAAAATAGAAATACATACTAATTTGTAAATAACTTTTGATCTATGATAACAAATAAATTAACCTAGATAGTTTTCAAATCGTTCAAGTAAGATTGCATTAAAATTTGCGCTGTTCCACTGGCCGTCCGTTTGCAAGCAGGTCTTTACAATTTTATTGTGATGGTAATCGCCGGCGCCGGCCGTCCGAGTCTAAGCGAAAGTTACTTCGGGGTGCGCCGGTTTTATTCTTCTTACATGATTTTAGCTGTAATTCCTTGTAAGTGCGCAGGTAGAGAAAAATGTGAGCACTGAGAATGTACTAAACTAGTAAACTGATGTAATTTACTTCTGGTGTAAACATCTTTACTGTTTATCTTTAGTGCATTAAATGATTCATGCTAGCTAGTTCACTTGTCTAAGAAAATCAGCTTAATAATAATTTACTTCTAACGGGGTATTTCTAAAATTTAAATCTGGAAAAGAATTAAAACTACATTAATAATTTGCTTTTAGTTTCTTCCATTAATAAGAACAATAATAATAATAATAAATGATTTTATTTTCTCATATAGTGTAAGAAAAAAGGCGAAGTTCAACAGATGTTGCTCTTCCACTTAACCTAACAAAATATAAAGATTGAAATAATAAAAATAATAGCGTTCTATGCGCAAATGTATTGAACCTGTACAGTGCATACCAATGCATATCCGAAGCACCCAAATATTAGCCGAATTATAAATTTAATATAGAGACCTAGTGTATAAATTCCATGCTATGACTGCGTAGTAAATAATAGTTTTTGTAGCGTTTTTTAAATATATAGGTATTTAATATCTTGTATGTAGATGGTACTGAAATGTAAATGTTGCCGATTTTGTATCTAAAAGAATATTTAAGGTTTTCAGTATTGTGCATTGGAGTTGTTAACAGACCCCTGGAGCGAACATTTACATTGCGCACATCCGATCTATACGTTATCTTTCTACACAAATATTTAGGACATTTTTCCGTAATAATTTTATGAAATGTGACCGCAGAGTGAAGAGTAAATCTATTCTGAATATTCAGTCAACCAGCATCCCTCAGTTTGTGAGATATTGGCATGTATTTACGAATACCATAAATGAACCGTAGACAAGAATTTTGAAGACGTTGTAACCTTTTTTTATCCATAACCTTTAAGCACGGGCCATAAACTACATTGCAAAAATTTAAATGCGACAGCATAAGCGCTTCACATAGAATAATTTTAGCTTTGACAGTTAGTTCATTTCTATGTGGAAATATCATTTTTAAATTTAAAAATCCAGTTTTGATTACTTTTGACACTTGTTGTGAAAAACGTAGCTCAGCATCAATTGTCAAACCCAAGTTATTAACTGCAGTGACTAGGTCAACTGATTCGTTATTAATTAAAATGGAGATGCCTGGTGATACAGTTTGTCTTAAGTGTTTAGCGCCAAATACAATGGCTTGCGTTTTCGAAGCATTGATAATTAAACAATGCTTAGAAGACTCTTGTACTAAACTACAAATGTCCTCATTTAATTGTCTACATGCCAATCCTACATCTTCCCGTTTAAAAGACAAGTAAATCTTGGTATCATCAGCATACTGGTGACAGCTACAGTACTTTAAAACTCTATTTAATTTTAACGTGTATATTGTGTATAATAAGGGTCCCAGTATGGATCCCTGAGGTACACCCGATTTTACATCCATCGGCGTGGACATTAAATGTACTACATTTTAGTCTTGGTAGAATTAAATACTGACCTGTTCAAGACACTGCCGGTAGAAACAGGTTTGATACTTTAAGTGCCTTTAGTTCTAAAGATATCGAATGACCCAAAGGATTTTGAATTGTTCTTGAGTTTCAATTGTTTTTTTTAATAATTTTTAAGACCCAAATGTAATACTATTTTCTGATTTCTTTATCTGCAAAAAGTATCCTAGTCAACCTTTGTGAGTGGCATAGACGGATCCAGAGACTTCCTAAGGGGGGATGCAAATAATTTTTGTAAATTGAACAGTAAGGTTAAACTAATAGTTTAGGTAGGTAATGCCTACTATGGTATGGTACTAGGAGATATTTACAATAAAAGAGGTAACAAATAAAAATAGATTTTTCATATTTGATTTTTTTTCGATTTCAACAAATAAGACACAAATTAAATTAACGCTATACTTAAAAAAAGGAATATTGAACAACTATTTTAGCTAGGTATATAGGCTATACAAAATAACAAAATAAGTAAACTTTACACTATTTAAAAGAAGGAACAATAAACCGTTGGTTCGAGCAATGTTAAAATAAAGGTAAACTATATACAGGGTCTGGCAACGATAAGGGGGATTGGGAGATATTTCTAAAACTACGTGAGTTACATAAATATTGTGTAAGTACGAAGGTGGTGCACATTACTAAAATACTTTTGATTCTACAGGGTGGCTCAAAAAAGTGTGGCGCATCAAACTTACTTTTTTTATAATGGAATGTCCTATATTTAGGTAAGTTGAAAGTTTTGCATTGAAATACTAATAATTTTATATCAAGTTGTATGGGTCTAATGCCAGTTGTTGTGGAACCACATATCAGCGATTTTATGCAAAAAAAATGCTGAATTTCAGGCGGCTGCTGGAAGAGAATTGAAACTGAATGAAGAAAAACGTTATCAAAAAGGTATGCTTTTCGTGAACTACCTTTCCAGTGAAAAATGATGGTTCTTGGTATTACTAATATACATGGTGCTGAACATTAGCAAATTTAATAATTTCGTTTTTTTCCAAATAAAGGGCCCTGCATGAATTTTTGAAAAGCTTTTTTCGATATGGTATTTCATACCTCCAAATTTAACTGCTTTTCATTAAAAAAAAAAAGTTTTGCGCCACTTAACATGCTTCATTTTAAGAAAAACCGACAAAAAACTCTATGTTTTATATACGAATAGACAAGCCCTGTATATTTATACAAATAACTAATATTAAAATGTATTGTAATTACTTTCACATGTATTTTTTTCCGAGAAAGGAAATACGCACGCTTTTCGGGGAACGTACTGGTTCTCCAATAATTCGTTTTTCTTTAAATTAGAAAGATTCCCAAGAAGTCTATCAGTGCTGTCAAAATAAACTCCGATGTCGTTTGATCAACTTTCAATCTCCCCATTATTAGCTGGAATAGAAGTGGAGGCAGTTTTAGTTTCTGTGAAATTTGTTGACAAATCATCTGTTGTATCTGGATTTTGAATTTCTACCGTCTTATCCTGATTGACACGAAGAGCAGTGGTTTTTTGTTTCTGTTTAAGGGCGTGTAATGTTTTTTGTCTTTTAGAAGGTGGCGCCATTCTAAAAAATTTAATAAAACAAAGAGAATAAATTTGCAATAACAATTTATAAAACCAGTGTATTACATACGAGTACTTAACTCTAAAATTGACATTTTTCAGGCTTTGGAAATTTTAAACTTTGACTACGCCGATGGCTATGCACCAGGTGCAGTTCAGTTTTGTCTAGTGGAGACTGGTAAATACTAGAAAGGTCACAGATACGACATCGACGAGCGACGAAAACCTATTGGAATTAAAAAGAAATGAAGAATGTTCAACAGGCATTCGGAAAATTCAATTTTAAATTCCGAGCGGATGATATAAGGGTGCGTTTTGTTTATAATTAAAACAAAGCAGTCAACTTTTTATTCGATTACATTTTTTTAGAGGCCCAAGGGGGTGTCCAATTGACCCCATTGACACCCCCTTGGATCCGCCAGTGGTGAGTGGAGGAAACTTTTAAATTACAAATTTTGAAAATATCAAAGGAAAAAGAATGTCATTTTTACTTCCTTTTACAATAAAGGAAGTATTGGATTCACCCCAAAAATTCGAAATTGGGATTTCATCAGATCTTCACGTTTTAGAGCCCCTGAACCCAAAAAACCTGTTTTTGGACATTGGTCTGTCTGTCAGTCTGTGAACAGAATATCTCAAAAGCCAAACAAGGTATGGCGTTGAAGCTTCATATAGAAGCTTTGTGTACTCTCTAGGTGCTACAGCAAGCTTTTGAAGAAAATCGCATAACCGGAAGTAGGTGTTTACTTTTGTGATTTTTCGTTTTTTCGATTGTTTCAAAAACGGCTCTAACGCTTTTTTTCAAACTTTACATTTTTATTACACTTTTAATGTGTATTCATGTGAGATAGGTGATTTTCAAGTTGAATACCTCTAAAATGGGTTTCTTTTGTTTTGTTTCCTATTTTACATAGAACACCCGGTATATTATTACATTTTTTAATTCAGCTTAAAATTTTAGAGAAAATTTGTCTCTTTAACTAACGCTCTATTTTGTACGGTTTCTGGAGAATTTGCAATTTTGACAAATGTTTAAAAATTCAAAATTAAATTTTTGGCTAATTATAAGATCACTGTAAAAGGAAGTTGTGTGAGTGTATTACACCTGATTTTTCTGTAAGCTTCAAGAGGGTTCGCCGACTGTAAAAACCTGAGCTATGTGCAAAATATTATATTTATTAAACTAATAGTTCTCAGAGTTAAAGCAAAATCGAACAGTTATTTTTAATGTGCTCGCCCTGTATATATTTGATTGAAAGTATATTAGAGTTTAAGCCAGGTAGACATATAATTCGCATGCAAAATATCGTCTTCTTCCAACAAATAGTTTTTGAGCTATACCGCCAACAGGCGCCGACAGACAGAAGCCAAAACCTTGGAGGAGTTTACATTTCTTTTTAGGACGTGGATATAGTCCCGTACGTGGGACCCGAAAATAAAAATTGTAGTCCCGCATGGGCGGAGTTTTATCACGCGTTTGCGCGGTTCATGTCCTACTGCTAATTATTCGTTAGAATCCCGACCTACTTTCATACACTTTTGCACTTTAATTTCTAAAATGGTATTAGGTAGAGCTGGAGGTAAATGAATATTTTAAGTTAATTAATAAAAACCGATTATGAAACCGATAATTATTTGATAGGAAACTACTAGATAGAATGAGCAACAAAATATATGTATCGCATTTCATTTGGAAATGTATCTACTACATTTCTTCATTCAAAATCGTTAAGAAATGTGGTACTTTTCCCATTAGCAACACTTTTCTGCCTAGCAACGGCGATTCATTTTACGTTTGGCAATACTGAAGTGTGTTGTTGGTGACACTGTAAACCTATGTCAAATTCGAGGTTAGTAGGTTAGGTTTTGCGTCAGTTTTGACACAGATTTACGCCTAACCTGTTAACCTCGAATTTGACATAGACTTGCAGTATCACCAACAAGACACTTTAGTACTGCCAAACGCATATCATCAACTGAAGCTGCTTATTGTGCTTTAGTACATAGGAATGAGTTATGCTCATCTTGGTTATGTTTCGATAGTTTGTGTCACTTGTATGTAAAAATTTAATATTTTACAGTTCTTATGAATTGCGATAAAATAGTATACTTAACACGTTAGAAAAGTGGTTTTACTGAACTCGTATGGCCGTTTAAGTACTCGCTAACGCTCGTGCTCAAACACTCCATACTTGTTCAGTAAAACATCATATTTTTCAACTTGTTGAGTAATATACTATTTTTCGAAAACTGATAAAAAATGTTGACATTTACATTACACCTAAATCGGTTGTCAATGTGTCTGTTTTTTGTTCACTGGATGTAAAAGTTTTTTACAATCTAGAACAAAAAGACTTTTACGTTCAGCAATTTTTGATTAAAGAAGATGTCACAATGTAGACAAAATGTTCTTTGAGTTTCCGCTAATGTGGAGCTGTGCAGTTTTCGAAAAAACGTTGTTTGATACTCGATTGTACAATTCTTTTGCATTCTCGAATGTTTTCTTGCTCGCGATGCTCGCAAAAAACTCATTCTGAAATGCAAAACTAGCATTTCGCAATCTAGAATAAAAAATAACTATTTTTACCTATCGAGATATTAATGAGAATTTTACACTAACAAATTCCGACTCCTACTATATTTGTTGTGCCAAAATAATTTTCAACTGCCATTGTATACACAGGACATCGAATATTTAGTAATTTGTATGTTCCGTCCATAAAAAACATTTCAGGAAATAAAGAAAACGACCATTTCATGCTTGGATCTTGAAAAACTATGCTTTTGAATGTATTCTCTTTAACTTGTATATTAACTGAACAGTCATGATTTTCTTTCATACGCGATATGATTTCTTGAAAGTTGTTTTGCTGGTGACTTAAGAAGTCGCAGTAATATCGAATTTCCTGTTTTTTTTACTAACTCTGCTTGCAATAGGTGCAAGGTTAAAGCCGTTTTTTTATTTTCATCGGAGAGCTTTCTTTGTTCAGTAGCTGCATCAATACTTCCCTAAATAATAAAATATAAAAAAAACAACTTCTGCGATGTCTATTTTTTACTCACGTTGTTGGATTATCATGATTATGATCGGTGATCATACTTTTAATAATTAATGATTCCCCCCTCCCCCAGCCCGACAGAGAGATCTTTCTTTTTTCCGGACAACCTTGCTTAAAAGTGCTCTAATGAAAATGTTGATTTTTCTTTTCTTCCCAATTAAGTGTACACTCACCTCTCATGTAGACATCGCCTACTGTTAGACGGCTTTTAAGGTCGAAAGTTTTGTCCTGCGTGAATGCAACAGTATTTTATAACATAATTCTTTAATGCTGAGTTTGCTATACCGTATAACTTGGGGCAGTGATTTTTAGCATTGTCAAGAGTTTTACAATCTCGTTTCCAAAATTGTACCCTATTCTGTTTTTCATATAATGTTGGCTTCATTTAATTCTTCATAGCTGTTAAAGGCATCCTTTACCTTTAATTCACATGAAGTTGTCATTATCGATCAATAACGTTAATAACGGAGACAATATTAATCAATATACGTCGATGAACAGAATAAGCTGACCGACACACTACAAGAACGGGAAATGGACAAGAGTACAGAAGCAAAGACCGCGCAAACGCGTGATAAAAATCCGCCCGTGCGGGACCTTAAATTTTATTTTCTGATCCCACGTACGGGACTGTATCCACGTCCTTCTTTTTATCTCACAATGTATTCTGTGTTGCATACATTCTCCGGACGTCGCTGTAATATCTTTAGCTTGTATGTATTTCAAACGCGTCAATTTAATTTTAATTCCATGGTTTCGTGTTTTTCTCTTGCGAAAAACCTTTTTATTTTTCTGTACGTTCCTCTTTCTTCGTGTATTTTCTGCTGTATTCGCATTTTTATATACCAAATGTTATATTGCTTTTATAATTTCTGTATTGATATTATTCGTTAGTTTCCATATTTCTTTTGACCTACTTCTGTTCTATGAGTTCTTATTTTGTTCTTGCTTCTATCAAATCGATTATTTTTGCATATTCACAAAAACCATAGTCTGCTTTTTTATCTATCTGCATATTTGGACGATCTTCTATTTGAACCAAATTAGCTATCTTGTAGAGGAACGGCTAAAGTTAGGACGGCGTACCAACGTTGCAAGTTCGTGCACCGATGGATAAAGCGGGAAACTTAAACTTTCAAACTAATATGTTTCAAATTACAATGATACGCATATTAACTCAAAAATTTACCGTAACAGCAACTGTTGATGATTACGCATAAATTCTTCAAAATTTAGTAAATTATCTTGACCTTAATTTTCTTTTAGAGAAGCGAAATGACATATTCATTTGTTAAATTAATAAAAATCGGGTTATTTATACATTTTATATTTTTTATTAACAAAAATTTAGATATAATATCATTATTAATTTAAATAATTATTACTGTAAATACTAAAAGATGATACAAAATATTTTTTTCCTAATTATTCACTCATATCATTTCCAGGATCCTTAGATATAACTTCTGAATGCGTGCCATGTAAATTTTCTGTAATTAGCCTAGTTTTTTCAATATTGGGTTTCCGGCTACAGTTTCTGTTTCTATTTTGTTTACGCGTTGAATGAAAAGAGGCCTCCAACATACTCTGTTTTCAAATAAAAGTTTTTTAATTTCTATTTCACTAACGGATTCAGCACTTTTTAAAAAATTTGGAACTATATTTATTGCCACTGACAGCACACATGGGGTTGATTTTGAACTCACTACCATTTTAAGTGTAGATGAGTTTAATGAAGGGATGCCCTTAGCATTTATGTTTTCTAACAGGAAAAATTCTTATATCAATCTAGTTTTCTTTCAGAAAATAAGAGATAACGTGGGCATTATAAAAACTGACACTTTTATGTCAGATATAACAAATGTATTTTATAACCCATGGGAAAATATAATGGGTCCACCCGTCCACCACATAAACAGCTTTATTGTTCCTGGCACATAGATCGTGCGTGGCAGACAAATTTGTCAAACATTAATAATGCTGAGAAGAGGCAATGAGTTTATAAAACTTTAAAATATTGACACACACTTTTGGCTCTGCAGAAATTTCAAGTTTTTGGATATTCTGAAAAATGAATCAACATTAAAGTTTTGTCAATATTTCATTAATTATTATGCAACTTGTTTTAAAAAATGGGCCTATTGTTTTCGAGTTGGAGCAATTGCCAATACAAATATGCATCTCGAGAGTATGCATAAAACACTAAAATATTATTACTTACAAGGTAAAAAAAGACAAAAAAAGAATTATAAAACGGGATCAAATATAATGTACACCAAATTAAACCATACATCCCTAGTGCTGTCCACCAAAAAAATTAATGAACATCAAAAAATCTTAATGCAACCCAAATGATTATACTTTAGAAAATGAGAACAGCACCACTAAAATAGCTATGTGGCGTGCTGTTTTACTATTGCTTACATTTTAAATTCTATATGTCTACCGATTTTACTAAATGTTCACCAAATTTAGAACGCTCAAGTTACGCACCCGTGCTGTACATAATAAATATTCGCGTTATCCATTTATATTTAGTCTCTCGAAAAACTACTTGTGCGTCAAATAATTATTCTGTTACTCCAAAAATGAAATAAGCTCGCGCATCTCTCCTTGTCGCTTCCAGACAAACTTCTTGAAGGCCTCAGCTTCCAGCCGCACACTGTGCTTGGTAGCTTTTACAGCGAATGTAACCAGTGTATTGCCGTACGAAAAGACTTAATAAGTTTCATTTTCATTTTTGTTTTGTGAATTTTGTGTTAGATTTTTATATACAGTGTGTTTCACTTTTCATGGGGACGATCATGTATCACACAAAGTACCCAACCAATTTTGTTCAAATTTGCAAGGAATGTATATGTCGCAGTCGGATTCCAAAAACCGTCAGTTTGCAAACTGACTAGTCAGTTTGCAAACTGCCCGACGTTTTCTAAAACGCTTTTAAAATACAGATCGTTTTACAATCGGACTGAAATTTCCAGTCAGTTTGTAAACGGCGGAATACGCATCCGCCGCATTGTCAAATCTTCTAAACTGAGTGTCAAGTGTTTACCGCTTATTTGAATGGTCAGCTGTGTCTGCATTGGTAAGCAGCGGCATTAATGCAAATTTATTTGTTACTACTCGTATATACCGAGTTATATGCTGTCTTATATTGATACATGAATATGGAAACAACCGTCGAAGGGCCTACAAAACCTAACACACCTCAACCTGTAGACAAGGATATTTTTTATCGAGAACTCGAGAATTATTATTCCGGTAAGTACCATAACCTATAAAAGGTACCTATTTTACTTGTGATAGTGTCTAGAGAGCCGTCTAGACGGTTCTTTTAAATATTTACGAACATTAAAGTAATGTAACCAATTTAATTAAAGAACGATGTTTCGCCACGAACTGATGTGAAAGTTACCATGCGAACGTGGTACGCAAGAAATACGTCTAGACGGTTCTTCGTAAAAATTTAAAAGAGCTGTTTACTTTACTTGTATCATAACGTAACTGTAATTTAAAATAATAGTATCTTATTATATGAGCGATTATGACAGCCATTATTCACGAAGATGACATTTAAGCCACAAGCCGAAGGCGCGTGGCGCAAGTCATCTGAGTGAATAATGGCCATAATCGCGAATGTAATACGATACTTTATCTACTCCTATGCAATAGGAGTTTTGTCTTCATATTTCCGAATTATGACATTTGTGACAACTGTCAACTGCAAAAGTCATTTGATAATAAGAATGAATTTTGTGATTAGCTACAACCTATTGAATAATGAAAATAGAATTTTAATGAATTTTGTGATTGGCTACAGCCTATTGAATAATGAAAATAGAGATTTATGATTGGCTGCAAACCGTGAATTATGAATTCATAATTTACTACTGCAAAATTATGACTGTTATTATTATTCATAATGTCCTTATAATGTGAATATAATTTAATAGGAGTAGATAAACCAAATTAATTAAAATAACTATTCGTGCTTCAATATATATTTCGACAGAACACGTCTGTCATCATCAGGATTTAAATAATGAATAAACTTAATTGAAATAGGAATAATTATATTATTAATTAATTTGTTATTGTTAATTTGTTATATTTTAAAGTTTAAACATGAATTTTGATCGTGTTAGGGTTATTGATATTGAAAATTTAAAAAAGTAACTTGCATTTGTTAATAGCTAATTTGTTGTCATGCCGATTATTAAAACTTATTTAACAATGTAGGTAAGTAATTGTAGAATGAATTTTTAGGTAAAAAGACGAAAAAGCCATGGTCATCTGAAAAAATAAATGATGTCATAAACATTTTAATGGAAGGGCGGATTGCAACTAATAGAAAAACTAATGAACAATATTATTATGGCAGTTTATATGACATCGTTGAAATAAGTGGCATAAAAAAAATTATAAAACAAAGGAAACATGATGATGATCCAATAATTTTTGTTATTCCGGTAGAAGATTTTTATGGGAAACTGTTGGAGTGTCACATATCCACGGGCCATGGAGGTAGAGATAAAATGACGGCGTACTTAAAATCTAAATTCTACATTCCTCGGGCTGTTGTGGACGTATTTGTGAAATGTTGTAAACGCTGTGCGGAAAAGAAAGGCCAGATAAAGAAAGGAATTGTAGTCAAACCTATTTTAACTAAGGGATGGAACCATCGTGGTCAGGTCGACTTGATCGATTTTCAATCAACACCTGATGGTGAATATAAGTGGTTACTTAATTATCAGGATCACCTGACCAAATTTCTGCACTTACGGCCTCTTAAATCGAAACGCGCAGAGGATGTGGCAGCTGAATTATTAAAAATATTTCTAGAATTCGGTGCACCCAAAATATTACAAAGCGACAATGGTCGCGAGTTTGTAAACGTAATTATTAGAGAAATGGCGTCTAATTGGCCAGCTTGTAAAATTATAAATGGTCGCCCTCGGCATCCACAAAGTCAAGGAAGCATAGAGAGAAGTAACCAAGATGTAGAAACCATGTTACGATCTTGGCTTCAAGATAATGATACCCAAAACTGGTCGCTTGGTTGCTATTACGTACAATGGCATAAAAATTCATCTTTTCATAGAACAATCGGAAGATCGCCATACAAAGCTCTCTTTGGGGTTGATTTTCAAGTTGGACTTAATTCCACAGATTTGCCATCTGAAATTTTTAAAAATATTACAACTGAGGAAGAATTAGAAGATGTGTTGCTTCTTGAAGCCAATAGCAATCAAGCTAATGAGGAGGAAATAGCCGACCAAAACGATGCTAATGAAACTGCTGAAAATTCGATGTCTGGCACTAAAAACATTAACCCACCTAAAGATTCTATTTATGTGGACGAGGATATTGAGAATATTGACATTGCTAATATTCCAGTAGAAATACTTAGCTGCACAGAGTGTACGATAAATAAAAAGTGTAGGCTATGTTCCCAAGAAAAAATCATTCATTTGGAAAGATTGAATTCCTGTAATGGGCAGAAAAGAGCAGCAGAAAAAATGCGGCAGGTTACAAAGAAAAAACTAAAAGATATAAGTGTAGGGGATCATGTCTCCGTAAACGTTCCCAAAGTTGATCGTAGCCCTCTTGATCCCAAAAATATTTTGGCCATGGTTATTGATCACAAAAATGGTGTGTACCAAATAGGTACTGAAAAGGGCATTTTAAACCGATGGTTTTCGAGGGATGAAATAATCCCAAACACAGCACTTAATTCGACAGAATTTAATGTTGCGTCAGACAATATTATAACATTAAGGGAAGCAGTGTCCAATTCATCTAAGTTCGGCGGCCAAGGTTTTAAAAAATGTGCTTGCCGGCCAAACAAAAATCAATGCAATACAAAGAAATGCTTTTGTTTTAAAGCATTTCAAAAATGCAATAGCAGGTGCCATTTAAGCGGGCCTTGCTGCAATAAGTAAAGAACTTCTTGTAATTAAATTTTGTGTTTTCTAAAAAGAAATTTATTTTATTTATTTTTATAACTGTTATTCGTTTAATGCATCTATAACAATATCTATTTGTTAACATTTTTTTAAAAGAATTTTATTTTATTTGTTTTTTTGTTATACTTACCTGTTATTTTTTTTTAATGTATAATACCTAAATGATAAAAAATATAATTTTATAAATGTGTTTTTCTTCAGGGTATATTTTATAATGGATAAAGTGGATAATGTAAAATAAAACAGTATTGTTTTATTTGTTTTAGAAACTGACTGAAATTATCTCGGCAGATTCTAAAATAATGATAGTTCATAGTACAGCTATATCAATAGCTAAATAGTTGACAATCCGTCGGAGGCATGGTTCGCGGTTTACAAACTGACTGAAAATTTCAGTCTGATTGTAAAACGATCTGTTTTTTAAAAGCGTTTTAGAAAACGTCGGGCAGTTTGCAAACTGACTAGTCAGTTTGCAAACTGACGGTTTTTGGAATCCGACTGCGACATATATACCCTTAGTGCCACCCAGGACACAAGGACACATAAGAATGGGTCCATAGGCGTCCGTCTTAGGACGAAAAAAAGGGGCTATTTTTTCACAAAGTAATATTAGCGATTTTTTTCGGCCAAATTTTTTAACATAATCTTAATCCGCGCCTTTGAAAACCCTTGTGGCCAAATTTTCATGCAAAAATTCCTATGCGTTAGAAAGATATTAAAACGCAAAAATACTGTTCATTTATTTGGTCATTTTTCGAATAATAGCTGAGTTTTAAACATTACTTTAACTGTTTTCGTTTTTCTAAAGTGTGGTTATAGCAAACACAAAGTTTTTTCATTGTTGTTAAATAATTTACTTGGAATTAGAATAAGAATTCTGCAGACTTATTTCTATGTCGCCATTTATAAACAAGACCTAATAAAACATGATACATTTTTCTTATAAGTGATATTTAGGCTTAGGCAAGAATTATAAATCTGGGTATACTTTTGAAATTGAATGTGTTATAAAATATAGTAAACATTGTGTATTTCTGCTAAACAAATAGTTTTTTTAACTGCTAAATAATATAAGACACTGACGAAAATTAAATATCTGGGTATCATGTTAGAATTAAATGCGGCATAAAATTTGGTGAACATTTAGCATTTTTAGCCAACAAAAGTTATTTTTAGGAACAAATAATATAAGAGACTAGCATGATGTCAATATTTGGTTGTCGCTCTAAGATTATGCATTTTATTAATTTTGGTGAGCATTTAGTATTTTTGGGAAACAAAAGTATTTTTTTGTACGAAAAGATTGGGTAAATTTGGTAGACTGTTAAATACCACCCTTATAAAACTAACAAAAGGGGATACTTTAGAACTAGTGAAAAATATCCATGCAAGACATCGTGTAGCAATATCCACCAAGTACCAAGTTTACTGTGAACGTAATAGAAGACAACGAAGTTTATACCATTAAATGTGATTCTAGTGAAAACACATATTTAATTACAAAAAATCTTTTCGATGGTAATGTATAAAATATTCTATTTGCTCCATATGTATGCATACCTTTAGCTACACTTGTGTGGATTTCAATATAAGAACTTTAATCTGTAAACATATACATTATATTGCAGCTAATTACCCAAGCTCAGCTCTTGGTAGCACAAATATAATAGCAGGAAATAGTAGTAATGAACTCAACATTCTTATTCAAAATTTAGCAACATTTTCAAGAAATAATGATAAACTTTTGGATGAAATAAGTTCTGGAGCTTTACGTTTAGTTCAAAATATAAAAACCAAAGAGTATTCAACCGAACAATTAAAACTAATTTTAGAGAATATAAAAGTGCTGAATCCATTAGTGAAATGGAAATAAAAAACTTTTATTTGAAAACAGACTATGTTGGAGAGCCAGCTAATAAGAAAATTAAAAAACAGGCCTCTTTTCATTCAACACATAAACAAAATAAGAACAGAAACTGTAGGAAACCCAATATTGAAGAAACTCGGCTAATTACAGAAACTTTATATGGCACGCATTCAGAAATGGTATCAAAGGATCCTGGAAATGATCACTTATATAAGTGAATAATTAGGAAAAAAATATTTTATATTATCTTTTAATATTTACATTAATAATTATTTAAATTAATAATTATATTATATTTAAGTTTTTGTTAATAAAAAATATAAAATGTATAAATAACCTGATTTTTATTAATTTAACAAATGAATATTGGCATTTGGCTTCGCTAAAAGAAAATTAAAGTAAATATAATTTAGTAAATTTTGGAAAATTTATGCGTAATCATAACAGTTGCTGTTACGGTAAATTTTTTAGTTAATATACGTATCATTGTAATTTGAAAGATATTAGTTTGAAAGTTTAAGTTTGCCGCTTTATCCATTAGTGCACGAACTGGCAACGTTGGTACGCCATCCTAACTTTAGCCGCTCCTCTCTTGTAGAACTCAAAAGACACACATAGACACACATATAAGGTTGTTATCCAGTGTAGGCTAAAAGGAATTTCCAAACAATTATACAAGTATTTACGTTTAATTCTTTACCATTATAGTAAACTGAGGTAGGGCACATTAAAGCAGAGATTAAAAACAAAGTAAATATGCCAGGAAGCGTTAAAAAACTGAAAGTCGGACAATACAGGAAACGTATTATCATAGAAAAGGTTTGATTCTTGTAATTTAAATTAAACCTACCATTTTTTGAAAAATTAAATGTTTTAAAAAATGCAAGCAGATAATTCCTTGAAATTGTACACGGATACCGTTTGAAAACAGAATATTATATTAACACAACAATCTGCTGTGGTTT
>CALNHX010010156.1:0-42903 GCA_940337035.1 Agriotes lineatus
GATTTTTGAAATACACTGTATATTTGTTTTAGTAATTAATCCGGATCGTCGGTCGATGCTGCATTAGACCAAATATGTAAATAATACGTGATCATTTTCAGATTCCTCCATTGGCAACCATAGCCAGCATATATCTGCTCAGATGTGAAGAAATTCCGGTCATCGCGCCATTGCCAGCCCTTACACCGATTCAACGAAAAATAATGTTCAGAACTTGTAAAGATCTGATAAAAAAGGCAACGTTCAGGCTGTCCATGCTAGTCACTTTCTACGACTATGTGCAGACTTTCAGGGCACTTGGCGCTTTTAATACATTTTTTGCTTTTCAATAAACTATGTAATATTTATAAAATTGTTGCTATGTACGTTACTGAGAGAGCTATTTTATAATAAAATAATCAGGAACCAAAGAACGCTTTCATATATTTTAGCTAAAAAAGCGGACAGTTAAATACCTAAATACAGTATGATTGATTACTATGTACAGCAGAACCATTCTAGCTTTGCGGGCGGCAAAACAACAGAACTAAATAATATAGAGTCTAGTAATTTCTAAGTTTCATATTCGTAACAATTTTTGTTATCTTTCAAACTGATATTAACTTGTTAAGCTGATTTAGATAAACAGGCGATTCGCCTTACTAAAGTAGAAGAAGAAGAATTAGAAGATAGGATACATCAGTGGCGTATTAAGCACCCCTAAATTTAAGTAATTATACTAAATAAGAGAGTTTTGCACACAAAAATAACACACACGGTTGTAGTAGCAGAGAATTCTCTGCTATGCAATGCTTAAAACAAAATCTTGGAACAGTAGTTATCCTCAAACATCAAACATACAATTTTATGAGAACTATCACTTTTCCATAATTTATTTTCCACAATAATTGCTTCAGCACATCGAGATCTCCATTCAACCACAAAGAATGTTTCCAAAAAGGCATTACACAGCTTTTCTACATCTTTTAAATTGAAATTAACATTGTCTTGGGCAACATATTGCTTTAAGGAGTCCCATATAAGCTCAATTGGGTTTAAGTCACGGTGGTACGGCGGCAGTTGTAATAAAAGGTGCTCTTTATCTTTAAACATGTTATCTGTCATAGGTTTTATACCTTGGTTTGTGATTTTTGTTAGGTTATATAGATGCGGCTTTACTAGTGTCGAGAAAAGGTATATTTTTGGTCTTAAGTCAGTTTTTCATATTTTCTGTTCTGCTTACCGACTGGGACACTTTTCTGCAACAAGGTTGTGGTATGGGGGATATGGGGCATTGCATCACTACAACACTTCGAGGTGGCAAATTCGAGATGAGTTTTCTTCTAACAATCTATATAAATAAAAATTAATTGCCGCATGTACTGAAATGGTATGAGGCCCACGTCTTGGCTCTGTTTGCAGTGCAAGATAATTGACCAATTCAATAAGCACAGAATTGGGATGTTTTATCTAATTGCAAATTTTAAATCTAAAGTAAAACAGTAAATGCATTGATAATGAGATGCGAGAAAGATTAAATTAGTTGGATAGAGGTACGCAAAGGCAAGGCAAATTTCAAAGGGTTTAGATTGGCTTGTGACTAAATTAATATAATTCGAATAAGGTTTGTGTACATGTAAAGCCAAACCAATTTATAAAATGTATTTGACACAAAAGGTTGTTGGCTGCATTATAAAATTAGCTTAGTTTGTTAAGTCAAAAGCAAAAGATAGTGAAATTAGTAAGCAAAGCAGGAAGGTAAATTAAGCAGGATAATATAATAGAAATATTGCAAAAAGCAATGCTAGAAGGCAACAGAAGAGAAAAGATAATGATGCGAAAAGGGTGAACTCAAAAATCAGTGTATTTAAAAAAATAAAGTGTAATCGTGCAAAGAAGAGCATTGACATAATAAAAATAAAAACGTTTGTGTGCGCAGCGCTACCAAACGATTTAGTTAAGATTAAAGACAATAATTTAGTTTTAAGAAAATTGTAAATATAATTTAGGTACTCAAACTTACTTCCATTTGTAACCTTTCTTTACCAAAATTAATTTCCTTTAACATAAGGGAATCATAGTAACCTAGTAACCTGATGCTGTTTTGCTAAAAAAACAAGGAGAACAATTGAATTAATTTTTATGTGAAGTTTGTTAGATTTGTGTTCCATTTTTAAGCACATTTTTATACCATTAAACGAGCATATTACGAGTAAAAAATATTTGTCTTTTATTGTGCCCATCCTAGAATACTTGTGACAGTGTTTGTAAAGGTTTCCGCAGCACTAAAATATAAAATTCTTCAATCGCTTCTCCGGGGACATCGGCTGCCATTCAGCTGGGGTTTCCAAAAATCGTTCCCGGCAAAAGTAAGAATCCAGAGCCAGAGGCCTGCACTGAATTACGTCGGGGAGGACTGCAAGAACGTCACGGACAGCATCTGCAGCGAGGGGACCGTCTCCAGCAGAATATCCGAGCAGCATTCTCAACGGGCAGCTTAGAAGTTTGCAAACGAGGTAGGATAAAGCCCGCAAATTTAAGTGTGGAGTGTCGGAAACGCATTAAAATACGAGGTCAAACCTTTCCGGAGTGGCTTAGCATTTTCCGGAGGCCCAATTTGCTTCGGTTTTTCCAAAAAGCGAGTAGCGTCGGTAGATTGTGCGAATTTGGCTGAGAACCCAAGCGAACAAAAACAAATGCACGTTTTGGCGTCCCTTGTACGTCACAAAACAAGCAAGTGGATGTGTTCCTACGTTATCACTGAAACAAAACAGTGCTAATTGTTGCAAGCGCGAAAATTTGAATAATTACGTGATACGTTTCTCACAGTAACTTCACTTTTAAAACATTCAAATACGCTGTCACCACGGGTCTATGACACATTGTCGAATGTACACAACGTCGAATCGATTTTGAAAGGTTCACAATGTCGAACGTGTACACAACGTCGAATATCATATGATGACCATATCGTCGAACGTGACCACAACGTCGAATGCTGATGAAGGACACTTTGCCGAAAGTGTCCACTTCGTCGAAAATCATTAAGCAGTATTTGCGAACCCGATCTTACCCGATCAGAATCTAGTTTGCGTGGAAAGTGTAAAATGTAAAGCTCTAATTAACAGGGGGTGGACACTTTGTCGAAACGTGACCACAACGTCGAATTCACGACGATACACTTCGCCGAACTTGGCCACAACGCCGAATGCTAGAAAGGGCCACTTTGTCGAAACGTGACCACAACGTCGAATTCTCGAGCGGTACATATCGTCGAACTTGGCCACAACGCCGAATGCTAGAAAGGGCCACTTTGTCGAAACGTGACCACAACGTCGAATTCTCGAGCGGTACATATCGTCGAACTTGGCCACAACGCCGAATGCTAGAAAGGGCCACTTTGTCGAAACGTGACCACAACGTCGAATTCTCGAGCGGTACATATCGTCGAACTTGGCCATAACGCCGAATGCTAGAAAGGGCCACTTTGTCGAAACGTGACCACAGCGTCGAATTCTCGAGCGGTACATATCGTCGAACTTGGCCACAACGCCGAATGCTAGAAAGGGCCACTTTGTCGAAACGTGACCACAACGTCGAATTCTCGAGCGGTACATATCGTCGAACTTGGCCACAACGCCGAATGCTAGAAAGGGCCACTTTGTCGAAACGTGACCACAACGTCGAATTCTCGAGCGGTACATATCGTCGAACTTGGCCACAACGCCGAATGCTAGAGAGGACCACTTTGTCGAAACGTGACCACAATGTCGAATTCACGAGAAAGACACTTCGCCGCACGTGACCACAAAGCCGAATGCCTACCGGCAATGCCTCGCCATGTATTTTTCATTAAATAAAATGGACTTTAACTGTTTATACCATGAACAGTGTTCCACATACCGAAATTGGATGATAGCCATCGTACACTTAAAAGTGTGTTTCTTACATAAAAATTCCAAATTCTACCAAAAATAAGTAATTTTTTTTGCTAGATAATAAAGCCTATTGACTAGATTATTACTGTTATATATTCTATTGATTATTGAACACTATAATAAACAAACTAATGAAATTGGTCAACTTGTCAGAAACGGCCATTTGACAGTTCGCGGAACAAATGTTATTTTCCACATTGTTAAACATTTATTACAAATAGCATAATTTAAATATAAACTGTAAGCTTCATCCATGATTTATTCGAAAAGTAAAAAAGGAGAGTGTTAATTTCTCCCCAATTAAATCAATTTATACAATGGTAAGAATAAAAATATATATTGTTTATATGTAAAATCTAACCTCATTCTCCTATTTTTAGTTCATCAAATAATTAATTGTTTAAAAACTTAACGTAAACGTCTGAAAAAGGTAGCTGTTAAATGCTAGCGAAACGCGCGTAAAGATAAATTTGATTGAATAATTTAGCTGCATAGTTACTTTTCAAACCCAAAATGTTAAAATATGTAATACTATCGGCCGGTCTTATAAAGACTACTAATCTGACGTTAACTTTAATTCCCTGTTAAAATAAACAAAAGCCCATCAAAACGTTAGTGCTTATGACATTTTATTCATTAGTAAACAAATTTTAATGCGCTTTTGTTTATTTTAACAGCCTTTATAATGGCTGTATGTGTGGTTACTTTACTCTTTAACCAATAAATATAACTATTTAAAGTTCAATATTTTTAGTTGTTTTTACTTTATAATATGGATACCCACCTTAAAGTTACAGAAAGCGTCTCTTTGGGAGTTACAACTTTTTGACAATTTGTATATCTTTTTCGTATATCATTTTTCAATAAATGTAAATGCAAAATTATAGTCCAGTCAAATAGTGGAATATAGGGAAAAGTTTTGGAGTTTTTATATTTGGTTCCTATATGTTTTCTCGGTCGCTTACGCGAATATCAGGTTTGCCAACATTTCATTTATGAAGATTCATTTCATATACCATTTTGATTTACTAAAAATGGATAGTTTTCGAGTTACTTTGAAATAAACTGGGATTATTCCCTTTTTTGCTTTTAACACCTAACTTCGCGGCGCTCTCGCGGCTGAACGATTGGTCGGGGAAAAAACCTCTCCTACATAAAAAGTAGGAAATGTTATCTTCTTTCACTTTATATAGGTTCAACATTTACGAAAAAAGTATGGCTTTCGGGTACAAAATTGGCTAGTTTTCGAGTAATTTTAGAAAAACTAAAAAAAATCCCATTTTTGCTTTAAAAAACGTGTTTCCGGTCGAAATTCTTGTTGCAAAACCTGATATTCGTGTAAAGCGACCCAAAAAACATATAGGAACCAAATATCAAAACTTCACCAAAACTTTCCCTTATTTTCTATTTGACTGGACTACATTCTCACAATGAAAAATAAGGATGTCCGACGCACCAGTGTGATCAGGCGTGGTTCTCGAACATCGCCCTGAAGTGTAATGTTGGTGGCACTGTAAGTCTTTGTCAAATTTGAGGTTAGCAGGATAAGTTTTGCGTCAGTATTCAAGTATTATAAATATAGACTGACAGTGCCACCAAAACGGGTGGCGGAAAAAAGTGCCGTGGAAAAAAGTGCTGATGGCAAAAAGTGCCGCGGAAAAAAGTGCCGATGGAAAAAACTGCCTCGTAAAAAAGTGCCAATGGGGGAAAATAATAATAATAAAGTAATAACCGGACGAAGAAGGTTTACAAAATTTAAACAAAACTGGAAGTTACTCTTTTATTTTTAAAAAACCTCTGCATTGTAGTATTGTGCAGTATTTGAACATGTATTGTGTTTACCTGTTCCCACATCGACAGGAATGCAGATTTATAGATAATACATAGAAATATCTCAATTTGAAGTTTTTTATCTACAGTGCATGTGGATTATGTCTACCATCTTAAGTGCAATTAGCGCGAACAAATCTTCGTGCCATAGGACATACTATTAGATTTCAAGTGTATGAATAACTTAGGGTTAATTATAAAATATTAGATTTTACTTTAGTTTTTCTGTGACTATTTATAATAAACTTGTATTTTATTTAGTAGTTAATAACCATTAATAAATATAAATTCTTAATATTTTAATTTTATTTCTTGCCTAATTATTTTAGAACAAAAGTGTATTTAGGCGCTTGAATAATTCGAATTTATTTTCCGCAGCATTTTTTTCCGCCGGCCCTTTTTTCCGCGGCACTTTCTCCCGCCGGCACTTTTTTCCAGGCACTTTTTTCCGCGGCACTTTTTTCCTCGGCACTTTTTTCTTAGATTCCACCAAAACTACACTTGAATGTTGCTAAACGTAAAACAAATCGCCGTTGCTATGCTGTAATGGTTGCTATGTTGAAAAATACCACGTTACTCAACGATTTTGAATGTAGAAATGTTGTACGTTACCATATGAAATGAGATTAATTTATAAAAATTACTACAATATACAGGGTGTCCTAAAAAGAATGGGACACCGATTGGTCATACATCCTTAGGTGATAATAAACCGATTAAACCTAATATACCTCACTACAAAGTTCAATTTTTTATTTTTATGTTAATTTCCACAAATGTAAGGATATCGATTTGAATTTTGGTACAGATGTTTACTACCATGTAATTCACTAATGGAATAATTTTCATAAACTAGACTTGATTATAAGAGGCACTTTATCTATTTCTGAGAACCTGTTTTAGCTTTAGCTTTGTAATCTGTAAGATTGACAACCAAAAACCTTTGATAAGCATTTTAAGGCAAATGGTTCCTTTTACGCTTATGAACTAAGAGCATTTTATTTTTACGCTTTTTAATTCCCTGTCAGATGATAACCTAAAATTTAAAAAAAAATGCTATAGATTACAAAGTTAGAGCTAAAAAAAATTTTCAGAGATAGGTAAAGTGCATCTTAGTCAAGTCTAGTTTATGAAAATTATTCCATTAGTGCATTACATAGTAGTAAGCCTCTGCCCCAAAATTCAAATCGATATCTTTATATTTGTGGAAATTAATATAAAAATTAAAAAAATGATCTTGCAAGTCCTTATACCTTCTTACTGAAGGGACTTTGTACTAATGTATATTAGGTTTAATCGGTTTATTATAACCTAAGGAATCTATGACCAATAGGTATCCCATTATTTTTGGGACACCCTGTATTACCAACTCGAATTAGAACAGCCAAGTGTAATCATTATACTGAACAAATAAGTTAATCTTCCGACCCGAAAGGTCTATGGAAAACTGAAAACTATAGTATGAATATTAGTGCTTGTAAATAGGGATGTGCTTAGTTTGTAGAAAATTTTCAGTTTTTCAAAAACAAGTCGGCCTTGGCAGTTAAGCAAAAACTATCTTTTTTTCAGGTAAACTACTCTTATTATTCATAATACGGCTAAATATTACTAAGAAAAGTTGTTCAGAATGAGAAATTATGGCCTCATACGAGATATAAGGAAGATACTGAGATTAAACCGTCATTTTTAATAAATACAATTTATTTTGTTCTTATAAGTTTATTATAATAAATAAATTAATTAAAATATCTTTCGTTATCTAACTGTATTCCGATCGCTGCAATCGTTTTTCAACACCCTGTAATCTAGTAGACAAACTGAGCTAGCTCGGGAACGAACTTTCCGGGTACGAGATGTGGGGAGACGAAATATCCCGGGAACGAAATGTGGGGTACGAAATGTGGGGAACGAAATGTGGGGAACGAACTTTCCGCATCCCGTTTTAATACACCCTGTATCATCTTGGCTCTTAGAATACTTGTTTCAGGCGGGTTTGCAAAATTTGATATGTCGGTCTTTTATTCTTCAGAGAAAGCCAATTTAGTTTAGTCTGTCGCCAATTTCCAATTATTAATTATCATTCCGTACTCATGCAAGAATCCATTTGCAATTTTTAGAAAATAGTAATCACCTGCCTTCTTATTGGACAACTATGATTACCACTGATAACAAAAGCTATAATACAACGATACCTTCTAATGTATTTTGTATTAAATAAATGCCCTACTTTTTGCATATGTCATTTTGATCTGCATTCTCGCATCAGTGGTAATTATAATTATAATTAATAATTCATTATTATTAATAAAAATAATAATCTCCCACGTTCCCCACATGATTTGAGGGTGTTTTCTTTATGATGGGGGTTTTTAGTCCGGTTTTTTTTTGTCCGGGGGTCTTATGTTCAGGGTTTTTTGTCCAGGGGTTTTTTGTCCTAAAGACGGCTGCATGCCCAAATACTAGCGGTATTTAAAAATATCAGAGCATATGATATAATAGACGTTTAATGAGGAAAATTAAGTTTCGTATCGGCGCGGCGGTTAAAACAAATATGTGCAATCTAAATCTAAGAATAATTAAAAGCAGGTCATCTTGAAGTTTTGGCCCAACCATTAATGTTTTATTTAAACTAATCCCAGATAAATACAGCCTATGCTTCAACCTTCACCAGTAGTTTTTTGGATTTACTTGATTCCTTTATTACTGCGTGATGCGGTAGGTAAAACGCATAGGGTTAATTTAATTTTGATACCCGAACCAATTCTATATGGCTAACTCTTTGATAGTCGTTCATAAATGACTATAATTTGTTATAGTAAGGAATTTCGATTTAATTTAGTCTTTAAAATTGAAAATCGCCTACTAGTTATTTCCTTTGTTAAGCAGATTAGCCAATATTGGAGGGATTAATTTTGAACGGCAGTTTTATTACCTGCCTGCACCGTTTCGTCGAAATGTGTTTGCAAAATGTGCTTCAGGTTGTACTTTTCATAGGAAACTAGAAAGGCTGAAGATTTTATTTAGGTAGTTCTTTCTTAAGCCTTTGCGGGTAATCCAATACCCATGTCGCCCCTCATAAGTACGCCACTGGATATTTAACAACAAACGACAACTACTTGAAAAAATCCAGTAGAAATCATCACTATACTTCGCGCAGCGAACAAATAGAGTGGCTTATGCAATCCAAATGACATATTGCAAAGCTGACTGGAACAGTATTTTAATACATAATAATTACTAAAGAATTAGAGATGATCTAATTTCAGCTGACTTTAAATAATTTTTTGAGATTATGATACAAATAGAAACTTCGACCAATTTCAAAAACATGGCATTGTACACTTGTAATATGTTGGTATGTGGCCTGACTCTAGCTAACTCTCATTATTATCTACATATTACAAGTGCACAAATGACATGATTTTTAAATTGATCGAAGTTTCTATTTGTATCATAACCTCAAAAATGATTTAATGTCAACTGAAATTAGGTCTAATTATAATAGTAGGAGAGCTGGTGACATTGTTTGGTGATCATTTAGTTAAGGCCTATTTTTTGAGAGAATGTTGCTGGAGGCATGTATAAGTGTCATCTGTAAGGATTCTCCTTGATAGCGGTATCGGAAGGAGGCAGAACACCCCCAATTTGCACTGTCAGTATATGTCAAATTCGAGGTTAGCAGGTTAGGTTTTCCGTCAGTTTTGACACAAACTGACACAAAACCTAACCGGCTCACCTCGAATTTGACATATACTGACAGTGCAAATTGGGGGTGTTCTGCCTCCCTCCGATACCGCTATCTAGGAGAATCCTTACAGATGACACTTATACATGCCTCCAGCAACATTCTCTGAAAAAATAGGCCTTAACTAAATGATCACCAAAAAAAGGCCCAAGCTCTTAGACTATAAGGACCGCCATCCACAAAGCAACCACTAATAGAGGAGTTTCTTAAATGCACCTGTCAAATAATTGCTAGGGACTGGCCCACCCGTCGAAGGGCGCTAGTGTCGCCACTCGGCAAGGTTGTGAACCAAACTATAATTAATGATGGGTCAGTATGTGAAGAAGTGTTGTTTCAAATTGTGCCGATTTAGTGTAGGAGACATAAATTTCCCAAAGACATAAAAAAACCTACTAATAGAAACGTTTTCTGAATGCATCTGTCAAATCAAATAATTGTTAGAGGTTGGCCCACCCGTCAGGAGGCGCTGGTGTCACCTGTCCGCTTTTTGAAAGTGCGTAAATAGTAAACTCATACGTCAACCTGACACCGACAAATCATTTAAAATGCGTGAAAAGCATTTTGAACCAAAGTAAATTGTTGCAATTGAGCACGACTATTGTAAGATTGACAATACTTATTAAACATTATTGCTATTTGAATTACTTAAAAAATATTCGTTATTCGCAAATATTTTGTTTGAATTTTCCATAATTATTGTAAACTTCAGAACCTATAAAGATTTTGCATATTCCGATTTATGCGGTTCAAAACTTTAAAATCGAGATTCTGATGAAGGCAAATTATGTATATGCAAAATTTGTATTGATGTTGACGGCATATCCTTGATTAATTCAAATATCGTAGTAAACGCGTATTTAAATTTTGCCGCCTTGCTGGAATAGTTTCTGGACCACCCGTTGTAGGGCGCTGAAACTTTTATACAAGCATACTATGGGAGAAATCGCTCTATTAGTGGTTAGAGTTCCTATATGTAATAAGAGTTGAGCCATTGGATCCACAAATCAAGGACCATGTGATGTAGCAGAGATATCTTTCATTTATTTTAGTTGAAAGAAATATGCATAAAGTTTAAAATCGGCAAAAATCAGATACTCCATGGTTTGTGGATCCAAAACAAGTAACCCTACATGTCCCAACTCTTTTATATACAGGGACTCTATTAGTGGTTGCTTTGTGCCGCCATCTCTGATAATTATTATTAAATTACTGATCCAGTCAGCTTTGTAACATGTCATTTGGGTTGCATAAGCCACTCTATTTGTTCGTTGCGCCAAGTATAGTGCAAATTCCAATATAATCACATACAATTGACAACTAATCTGGTATTTAAAGTTGCTCATTGATTGCAATATACGTGAGGTGAATTATTGTTCGTTTACATGCAAATTATTACGGTTGAATTTTTCTAAGCCAAAACTGTGTTAAAAATTTGAGCAGTTGGTGAGAGAAGTTTTGCCATATCTATGCAAATAAAAAAAAATCTCTTAAATTTTTTTTTTGTATTCGCTCCCCAAACTGGTTACTTTGGAAACTGTCTAGGATCCTCAAAATGGCCATTTAGAGGCCTTGTACTTAAAGTCGTCATGGCAACATTTTAGCGGACTCAAACATTAGTTGCCATGACGACTTTAAGTACAAGGCCTCTAAATGGCCATTTTGAGGATCCTAGACAGTTACCAAAGTAACCAGTTTGGGGAGCGAAAAATACATTTTCGCTCGGCCTCCTAATATAATGCCGCGTTAATGGTAATTGAAACTTCATATTATAATGTTTGGAGAGTTAATACAAAAAAACGTTGTATGCAACACGTCCTCAAATGGCTTTAGGGGACGAGTCGTAATGTTTCCGGACGAGGCGGAGCGAAGCGCAGCCGAGTCCGTAATATGAAGATGAGTCCTTGCTTTGAGGACTAGTTACATAAAGTACTATTAGCTTGGGCAGTATTTGGAAAGATTATTCTACAATATAAATACAGGGTGGTGCACGTAACTTGTCCGCTGCTGTAGTAAATTTATGCAACTCAAATTACATATATCGTAGCTACTAAGAACAGATAAACATTAAAAATCGTATTAGCAATCATGGTTACCTTACTGATAGACAGATAGTCAGCAAACGTCAAATGTGATTGAATTATTTTCAAGGCTCAGAAATGTTTACTAACGTTGACAAGACTTATCGAATTTTGATTTATGGTGAGTGCCTCCAAAATTCGCAGACTGCTGTTAGGCTTTACAGAGAATGGTTTCCGGAAAGACGAGCGCCAAGCAGTAAATTTTTTAAACGATTAGTAGCATCTTTAAAAGAACACGGGCAATTCTCGCAATCTACGAGAAGCCGCCCAAGAATAGCTACGCTTGAAGAAAATGGGATATCCATTATTCAGGCAGTAGTTGAAAATGTACATGTAAGTCAACGACAATTAAGCCGAGATCTTGGCGTAAGTCGTCGTTCTATTCAACGCATTTTGAAAGCAAAGTTTCATCCATATCACATAGCTGTTTCTTTTAGTTTAACTTTGGCTTTAAAATATTGTTGTAAAACTTCTCCAAATAGCAAGCAGATGTGTTTCTATCTATTACTTCATAAGTCAAAAAGCTATGCACTACATACACTTACTAATATTACGTTGGTTGCATATCCTTTAAATATCTATGATTCTTAAACACAATTTCATTAGTTAAGGGCTCTTAGTTGCCATTATACATGTAATTTGAGTTGCATAACTCAGGTACTGCACTGGACAAGTTACGTGCACTACCCTGTACATGACTTAGATTTTACTGTGTTAGTTTTTTAACGTTATTCACTATTAATTCAATACTGAAGCTTCCAAAGCGATTATTCATTTTTAGAACGACGCCGATTTGCAAACTCCACATTGAGATTTTGGCGAAAGGTGTGTCAAACGCTATTCACTAAATTGAATTAATTAAAACCAATAGTGATCGCCTGAAAACACTGCGACATTAGATGTCTTCAAATGCAGTCAATTTTGACGGGCCGTTTCTGACAAGTTGACCAATTTTATTAGTTTGTTTATTATAGTGTTGAATAATCAATAAAATATGTAACAGCAATAATCTAGTCAATAGGCTTTATTATCTAGCACAAAAAATTACTTATTTTTGGTAGAATTCGGAATTTTTATGTAAGAAACACACTTTTAAGTGTACGATGGCTATCATCCAATTTCGGTATGTGGAACACTGTTCATGGTATAAACAGTTAAAGTCCATTTTATTTAATGAAAAATACATGGCGAGGCATTGCCGGTAGGCATTCGGCTTTGTGGTCACGTGCGGCGAAGTGTCTTTCTCGTGAATTCGACATTGTGGTCACGTTTCGACAAAGTGGTCCTCTATAGCATTCGGCGTTGTGGCCAAGTTCGACGATATGTACCGCTCGAGAATTCGACGTTGTGGTCACGTTTCGACAAAGTGGCCCTTTCGAGCATTCGGCGTTGTGGCCAAGTTCGACGATATGTACCGCTCGAGAATTCGACGTTGTGGTCACGTTTCGACAAAATGGCCCTTTCTAGCATTCGGCGTTGTGGCCAAGTTCGACGATATGTACCGCTCGAGAATTCGACGTTGTGGTCACGTTTCGACAAAGTGGCCCTTTCTAGCATTCGGCGTTGTGGCCAAGTTCGACGATATGTTCCGCTCGAGAATTCGACGTTGTGGTCACGTTTCGACAAAGTGGCCCTTTCGAGCATTCGGCGTTGTGGCCAAGTTCGACGATATGTACCGCTCGAGAATTCGACGTTGTGGTCACGTTTCGACAAAATGGCCCTTTCTAGCATTCGGCGTTGTGGCCAAGTTCGACGATATGTACCGCTCGAGAATTCGACGTTGTGGTCACGTTTCGACAAAGTGGCCCTTTCTAGCATTCGGCGTTGTGGCCAAGTTCGGCGAAGTGTACCGCTCGTGAATTCGACGTTGTGGTCACGTTTCGACAAAGTGTCCACCCCCTGTTAATTAGAGCTTTACATTTTACACTTTCCACGCAAACTAGATTCTGATCGGGTAAGATCGGGTTCGCAAATACTGCTTAATGATTTTCGACGAAGTGGACACTTTCGGCAAAGTGTCCTTCATCAGCATTCGACGTTGTGGTCACGTTCGACGATATGGTCATCATATGATATTCGACGTTGTGTACACGTTCGACATTGTGGACCTTTCAAATCGATTCGACGTTGTGGTTATTCGACAATGTGTCCGGCCCCCGTCACCACTAGTGACATTTTGTGTCATTTGTCAAATCAAGGATTTTTTGATCTACCAAGAACCGCGCATTCGAACTACTGAGTTTACGAATAAAATAAAGTCGGTTTGTGAACCCAGCCCACTAAGATTTGAGTTTCATGCTTGCTTTGTAGTTAGCCAAATCAGTTTTGCAGATTGGCTAAAATATAAAAGGGGCATACAACTATTTATTTGTGTAATCACTCAATACATTTCGCTTTTCACCAGCCACAATTTAACGTATTGATTTTTATTTAAAATTCACAAACGAGGGATCATTTCATTTATTGGCCCAAAACGTGGAGCTTATAGACCATGTTTTATCGCAGTATGTTACATCATCACTGGACAACAGCTCCACCGATTTGGCTAATTTTGTTTGTTTTGTTTGTAATTGTCAGGACAAGGTTTGTATGAAAGAAAATTTTGGGAAAATCTACCGGAAGAGTCGGAAAATTCGGAAAATTAAAAAGATGATTTTGTATGGTATTTCGTATGTTTTCGTTTCTGAATGGCTTTTCGAAGAGAAAAATGGGAAAATCAGAGTGGAAAACTCGAAAAATTAAAAAAAAAAAAATTTTCAGGATGAAAAAACCGGAATAGAACAATAGAAAAGTCACGTTTCAAAACATACACGCATAGGTTCACCTAATATGATGCCCGGGCAACGCCGGGTAAGTCACAGTTATGATGTGTAATAAGGAAGGATATTTCGAAATAAGCAAACACATATTTCGTGATTTTCCGAAAATCAACCCCTTAGGGGGTGAAATTCGGTAAATAAGCCTAAAAATCGATATGGGTGTCGTTATTGAGGTTTTTTGGGACGTTGATTGCGAAAATGGCATTTATTTTTAAGTCCAAGACGGTGAACATGCCATAAAATTAAAACTCTATAGTGGTGAAACAGGGTTTCAGAGACAAATTATTTTTGGGCAGAACAACGTTTGCTGGGTCAGCTAATTTCTTATAATTATTAAAATTCATTTCACTGTGATAATCACCGATCTTGCTCGACGACTTAAATATAGACCAGCATTTATTTAATTAGTATTTAAGGCTTTGGCACACAGGACGCGGTCTGTCGCGGCGGGCAGCGATATCTGCCCGCCGCGATCCGACGATATGTTTGTATAAAGCAACATTGCATAAAGGCTTTGGCACACAGGACGCGGTCTTTCGCGGCGGGCAGCGATCGCGCGATCTTCTCGGCGGTCGGCGATATGGCTACGTCACATACGGAGCGATATCTGTGTAAGCGATCCAGTGTTGTGATAGTCTTCTGCAGAGCAGGTTCGCAGTAGTAGTTTACTGATTATTTTGCCAGTAGGACATAATTTCAATAGATATTATTTATAATACTTTTTTGAGGTAGCTAATAATAAATAATAGGTAACTACCTAATAAAATAATTTTGTGAAATAATTAAATTGTTAAACCAGAAATAATATTGCGAAATAAAAACATATTGGTAACTTACTAGTAATGTTCAGCTCTTCTGCAATCACGATTCATATTTCTAGCTTTTTCACCACATTTTTGTAGAACTGGTGTGAAGTGTCGTACAAATACCCGTACTTTCTCACTTTTTCTATCAACATTTCCGTTTCTTCTCCCATATTGAAAAAACCTCTCAACGAACTGATGTGGATCGCCTGGATCGCGCGATATTTTTGTGATTTTGTACAAACGTATCGCCTGCCGCCGCGGTCAAGACTGTTTCGCTGCGACAGATCGCCTCGTGTGTGACAGGGATAATACAATGTTGCTTCATACAAACATATCGACGGAACGCAGCGGGCAGATATCGCTGCCCGCCGCGACAGACCGCGTTCTGTGTGCCAAAGCCTTTAACCCTGTCACACACGAGGCGATCTCTCGCAGCGAAACAGTCTTGACCGCGGCGGCAGGCGATACGTTTGTACAAAATCACAAAAATATCGCGCGATCCAGGCGATCCACATCAGTTCGTTGAGAGAAATAAATAACTCCGTTCATAACTTCGTACTATACAAGGTGTTATGGAAAAGAGTGCAAATATTTTAACCAGTGGTAGCGCTCACCAAAATGAACAACTTTTCTATTTATCGTTTTTCATTTAATCATTCATCCCCCCTAAATTTGACGAGCCGCTTGGTAAGCAAATCTAAGCTAAAGGTTAACGACACAAGTATATTAAAACTGCAAAGTTCTTGCACCAAAAAAACACACTTTATCTACCTCAATTGATAAAGTACGTTGGTGAACAGATGTGAACTAAAGGTGTTATCAGGACCTGTACAGTTTTTGTTGGTTTGCATATCAAAGAAATGTTTTTTGTTTTGTACCATTAAATTAAAATGTTATTCCATAGGCGGGTATGCATTTTTAGAGTAAACTTGGTTTGAATTTTAACTCAGTTTTGAGGGCGTTTTCGAAGAAATGGTAAATGGAGAAGTTGTTCAGTTTAGCGAGTTATATTACGGGTTAAAATATTTGCACTCATTTCCATAAACACCCTGTATAGGTGCGAGTATACACTTTTGATTAACTTACCTCAAACAATCTGCTAATCTTTCTCTTGTTCAATAGGTCTTTTCCAGTTCGTAGTGATCCTCTTAATGCTATGTTGCAGTACCTAGGTCATGCAGTTCCTCGAAACTTTGTCATGATATGAGGAAAAATATACAAAAAATGTGTCTTCAGGTGACTGCAGTTCCCTACAGAAACGGTGGTATTCACCAAGTTCTTCTCTTTTTTCATTAACTGGGTGCATCCAATATCGTCTTTTTCTTCTGCTACACTGTAGTGCTAAAAGAAGCAGGAGTTCCTCCTCGTCAGAACTACTCATTTTCCAAGAAAAACCTGCAAAACACTTTAACCTGTGCAAAATACTACTGCGAACCTGCTCTGCAGAAAATTATCACAACACTGGATCGCTCACACAGATATCGCTCTGTATGTGACGTAGTCATATCGCCGACCGCCGAGAAGATCGCGCGATCGCTGCCCGCCGCGAAAGACCGCGTCCTGTGTGCCAAAGCCTTTAAATGAGGTAACAACAGTCAAAAAACCCAATTACAGTTAGGTACCTTACAGATTATAGTAAAGCTAAAAAACACCGCAAAGTAAGAACTAACTTAAAAAATAAAGGGAGGTTAAGCGAAGTAACGGGTAACGGGAGGACACTTCTCTACGAACCCGGCAGAGAACACGTCTCCTTCAGGGAAGCGACCCTATCCACGTGTTCTGCCGTGGTTACCTCACACTTCTTATACCTAAAGGAAAATCATGTCCCAGCCTGAAACTCCATCTACACTCAATTATCCACTCGCCAACACGCATTTGGCCAGCGCGGCAAAACACAGCCAAATACCCTCAAGATAAAGATGAAGACAACGTGATTTCTCGAAAACGCGTTCTATTTGAAAAACGATCTTTTTTGTTTTATTAAATGAGACATTTGTCTCACTGGTTGCTAGTGTACATATAATACCAGATCATTACTTTCCGAGGACAGATTAATTCAATTGATAGAAGAAACAAAAGACGTAAAATGGGACATAATAGGACTGAGCGAAGTACGTAGACAAGGAGAAGCACTGTAGCACTGATAAGAACAAAAGAAAGACTATTTTATTTTAAAGGAGAAGACGACAGTTCAAAAAACGGAACTGGAATGTTGATAAATAATAAATGGGAAAAGCAACTTAAGACGATTGAGAGAATATCCCCAAGAGTAATATACGCAGTGTTCACGTTAAACAAAAGATACTCACTCAAAATTATCCAGTTGTACGCCCCCACATCAAACCACACCGATGAACAGATATACCAACTTTACGAAGATATCGAAAACGTACTAACAAGAGAAAAAACATACTATACGCTCATAATAGGTAATTTCAACGCTAAAGTAGGAAAACGAAATGATAACGAAAACAGCGTAAGTGCTTATAGTGTGGGAGAGCGCAATGATAGAGGCCAAACCCTTGTCAACTTTGCAGAACAACATAAACTGAAAACATTAGACACATTTTTCCACAAAAAGAGCATAGAGAGTGGGCATGGCAAAGCCCAGACGACGTCACCAAGAATAAGAGACTTCATAATAACGGAGAAGACACACATAATAAAGAATGTGACTGCACTGAACCATGTCGAAATGAGCGATCACCGCTTAGTTAGGGCCAAAGGTAGAATAAATGTTAAACAAGCAAGAAATAAACTTACAAACAATAAAAAACAACTAAGGATAAATGGCGAGTTGATAATAAATGAATATAAAGTAGACTTCAAACCAACACTAGTAAAAGAACTGGAAAGTAAAATTACACAAGAAAACGAGTCTATTGAAGAACGTTACTCCAATATTACAAACAGCATAAATAAGGCCGCCAAAAGTATTGAGAACACAACAGGAAGAAAAAATTCGGAAAGTACACTGAAACAAGAAACGAGGGATCTTATAGCTACACGAAATCAGAAAAGAAAGAAAATAACAAAAGAAGAACTAAAGAAACTAAACAAAGAAATACGGCGTAAAGTCAGGCAAGACGTAGCCGCGGCAAACAACGAGATAATTGAACAGGTTTTAGAAGAAAACAAAGGACCAAAAGTTTTTAAAAAAAGATGACAGCAGGAAGAAGCCAAATCATAAAACTAACTGATGATCAGGTAAATACATACAATACACGACACGATATACTACAGTATAGGCCATTCAGTAAACATAAAAACATTTAAATTTTCTTGAAGTTGGCATATACGTAAAATTTTTGTGCTAGGGATTCTGTATTTTGTTTTACAAAGGTTTCCACACCTGCATAAAGGCTACTTTGAATTTATAAATGACAATTAATAAATGTCATTATTGCAGTGTCAAAGTACATATTATTATGGAAATTCTTGCCTGAACTTTTATAAAATGTAATAAAAATACCTATTAATAAATCTAACACAGTATTTGTTTAACATCCTTAAAAGTAGTTATGACAGATGCTAATTAATTGTCACACTCTTAACCTATTTGTTTTAGTAACTTTCTGTAAGTACATTCCTAGACACAAGATGAATTTTGGAAATACACTCATGAAATTTTAGAAATCAAATGCCACTTTATGTTTTTATGTTTAGTGAACAGACTATATGTAGAAAATTTCTATCGGACTTTATATTCATCTGTTTCCAAAGAACCGCCAATATGTCCAACACACCAAAGAGCACCGCTTACAAAACACTTCACTGAAGACATCCCAGATATAACAGAAGACGAAGTAGTACAAGCTCTAAATCAAATGGCAAATCGAAAAACTCCTGGACCCGACGAGATTATTATCGAAATGGTTAAAGCAGGCGAATTGGCAATACTAAAATCTCTGGTTATACTATTTAACAAATGCCGGGAGTCAGGAACTATACCTAAAGCTAATGTCATCCTTATTCACAAAAAAGGAAACAGACAAGATTTGAAAAACTACCGGCCCATTTCCCTTACGTCACATATTTGCAAACTATTTACACCAACCATAACAAACAGAATAGAACTACGACTTGACGAATTTCAAACACCGGATCAAGCAGGTTTCAAACGAGGATACAGAGTGTGATAGACCATATCCATACCTTGCGACAGATAATGAAAAAGTCACACGAATACAGCCAGACTCTCTATATGATTTTCATACACATTGAGAAGGCTTTCGACACCGTCGAGACTTGGGCCCTAAAGAATGATCTCCAAAGATGCAGAATAGACTATCGCTACATACAAGTAATAACAGATATGTACGAGAAAGCCACCATCACAGTAAAACTATTTGAGGACACAAGTGCGATAGAAGTAAAACGGGGAGTAAGAAAGGGCGACCCTCTCTCTCCTAAATTATTTACCAACTTACTGGAGGATGTATTTAAAAGAAACTGCAATGGACGGGAAAGGGTATAAATGTGAACGGCGAACACCTAACAAACTTAAGGTTTGCTGATGATATTGTGCTATTCGGAAATAATATGGATGACCTAGAAATAATGATATATGACCTAATAACTCGTATGCGTGGTTCTGTGAGCATGGTTCGTTTTACGGTGGGTAGGTAGCTGCTCCGGGCCACCAACCCTCCTCTTTTATACGGGCTTGGGACCGGCACTTGACTTATTGGGCTACTGAATCGACCTAACAACTGCCAAGAAGCGGTAAAACCATGGTTAGACCAATTATGACATATGGAGCAGAAACCCGCGCTGACACTACTAAGACGAAACAGATGTTGCGCACCACGGAGATGAACACATTAAGAGCAATTACAATGAAAACAAGACAAGACAGAATCAGAAACAGTGACATAAAGGACGAATGTAACATTACTGATATAGCCCGATTTGTAAAAAAAAACGGAAAAGAGAATGGAATGATCACGTGAGCAGAGGTGATGACAGCAGAATGATCAAAATAGTAAAAGACAAGAAACCACAAGGAAAGAGGAGTAAAGATAGACCACAAAAGAGATGAGCCGAAAGATGGATTTCCACGTCAATAGAAACTCCATAGATAATCAAACGATGCGCGAAGAAAAACAGGGTAAAGCCTATATAAAAGAAGAAGAAGGAGAAGACCTAATAAGCACAAGAAGTAGGACTCAGGTTGAACATCTCTAAGACAAACTTAATGACAAATCAGGAAGACGGTAGACAAATACAAATAGATGGAGAACAAATAAAAATAGTGACCGAATAATGGTAATGGTATTAAGCCCACGACTCGACTCTGCTAGCAGTACAACATAATGGACCAATTCAATAAGCACAGAGTTGGGGTGTTTTATGTAGCTGCAATGTTAAACTAAAAATTCAAACAGTAAATGCATTGATAATGAGATGCGAGAAGTAATAAAGTAGTTGAGTAAGGAACGCAGAAGGCAGAGCTTGTTTTCACAGGGGTCGAAGTTGACTTTTAAATAAATAAAAATAATAGGTTTGTGCATAATAGAAAGCCGAACCGAAAGAAATTAATAGTGTCAAAAAGGTTTGCTGTGTGCAGGTTAAAAAAAGCGTAGTTTTTTTATTAAATGTCAATAAAAGTGAAATGTGTGAAGAATCTAAAAGGTAAAGAAAGATAGAATCAAATAACAGGACATTGCAAAAGAGCAATTTGAGAAGCAGGCAGCAGGACATGAACGAAGCAAATGAGAAGTGGTGAACTAGAATAAATCAGTGCATTTAAAATTACAATTAGTGCAAAAGCATAGCAGTGGTTAAAATTAAAGGTGTGTGTGCGCAGCGTTACCGAAATAATTTTAGATGTAAGAAAAGACAATAACTTAGATTATAAGAAAAATGTAAAATATAATTTATGTAATCAAATTTATCCATTTTGTACTTTAAGTTATCAAACATAATTTCCGTTAATACATATTATCTCATAGCAACCAGATTCGTTTTTGTTTAATAACGGGAGAGAACAATTGAAAATTAATTACTTGACCGTTTGTTGAAATTTGTGCTCCATATTTTTATACAATTTTGATAATAAACGTGTTTTCCAAGCTATAAAAAGTATACCAGTTTATTTCCCAAGTGCCAGGGTACAAGTGGGTGTATTTTCACCAAGTTCCGTAACATAAAACATACTAATTCCATAATCCCATCTACGAGGAAATCGGGGCCGATCAACTCCATTTTGCAAACTTCGACTACGGCCAAGAGGAGCATCGGAGCCAAAAGATCAGCAGTCTACGGCAGAGGAGAGGTCTGCAAAAACGTCTCCAGCAGATTTGGCAGCAAGGGGACCAGGAATAGCAGAGAAAATCCAACGGTGTCATTTCAAGAGGGGCCGATGCAGTCCAACGATTTTTTATAAGGTACGATTTAGCCTAAACAAATAGTGTCAGCGTCCGGAAAACAAGGTGCATACGACTTCAAACCTTGTTAAAAAAGAGGAGATCCTTTCGAAGGCTCTAGCTAAGCCCTATTTTAAGTAATTAGCCCGGCGTCAGTAAAATCCGTGGTTTGGCGGAAGTTGAAGCTGTGCAGGAAGCGACCAGAAACAATTGCCAAAATTTGGACGGTGTCTGTCAGACGTCACGAGATACGTAACTGCTAGAAACAAAAGTTGTTATTTGTCGCCAAGCGCGAAATTTTGAATAATTACCTTGCGAATTCTCATATTTCAGTATTTTAACTTTCAAATCACCGCTGTTCGCACTAGTCAACCGATTTGTGATTTCACAGATTTGTGGACCTTGAGCTAGCGGGTAGTTGAACTACTGACTGTGTATAGTACCATTTCAGAACAATTTTAAAATACAGTCGACTTCGGAACTCACCCTGAGATTAAAGAGCTTGTATTCTACTAAGAGCTAGCTTTTTTCTAATTAATTGCAGTTGAATAAAATATAAATAGGGGCCTACAACCATTTATTTTGTGCAGTAAATCAGTACATTTCATATTTTAACCAGCCTAGTAATTTAATGACAGGCAAAGTTCGAACCCAGTAAAATATTAAACAGTGAATTGTATATTTGGATGGATTTTGGCCCTAACTTATACAAAATATCAAATTAATTAAAAAATCAAACCAAGCATTAATTAGGAGCCATGTCAATATATCTAGGACAAAAGCTCACAATGCAAGAGTCAACGCAGACAGTTGAGATAACCAGACGAATTCAAATTGCTTGGGGAGCTTACGGAAAGCTAAGAAACGTATTCAAAGGCCCCTTTAAGCAACACTTAAAAACCAAGGCATTCAATCAGTGCATTCTTCCCGTACTGACATACGCATCTGAAACGTGGACCCTCACAAAAACCAGTATGATAGAATAAAAATAACACAAAGAAAAATGGAACGATCAATGCTAGGTTTTAGATTAGCTGGCAGAAAAACAAACACCTATATAAGGACAAGAACAAGAGTTACAGACGCCGCTGAGCGAATAGCTAGCCAGAAATGGCGATGGATAGGACATATGCTCCGTAGGGAGGATAATAAATGGAGCAAAAAAGTCACAATTTGGAGGTCACGAATTGGAAGAAGAAGCGTGGGACGACCAAGGACAAGATAGAAGGAAGATATTACGAAAGTAGCAGGTCCACAATGGATTAGGAAAGCTCAAATACTAGAAGAATGGAAGAATCTTGAGGAGGCATATATCTAGTATTGGAATGGATAAAACATGCTGAGCGAAAAGAAGAAGAAGAAACGAAGTAGCGAAATTAAGTCAAACTGAGACAAAGACATTTAAATCTAAAAAATGAATTTTGAAAAAAATCTATATTCGGATTTTTATTACTATAGAGATTGTAATATTCTGCAAAATGCATGAGTAGAGAGTTAGCCTCAGAATTGGTGTTACAAAATGTTAATCTAAACAGATCATTGCTTCTTGTTGAGTGAACGGGAATGCGTATACCAAGTAGATTCAGGAGTTCGGCATAATCAATATTATTATTATTGACCAGGTTGTGTAGTGTGAATAGATGCAGTAGTTCACGGCGCTGGTAGAGAGGAGTAAGCAAACATATGCTACCCGAAAATTTCCAAGCAACAAGGCTCAGAAATTTATTTTGTACCTCTCTATTCTGTTGTTATACGTTAGGTATTCTGAAGTCCATATACCCGGTGTCCATTCTCAAAGTCGAACATAGGCAATTAACATTAGTGCATTCACTCGTTCTTCATTGAAATAATTCATTTTTCTGTAGATAATTTTAACAGACGTTGACATAAAATACCTGATTTACGCCAACCAATTACCATTTTTTTTTGACAAATGCTGTCGAACTTGAAAAGCATGGCATGGCATATTTAAAAATTTCCAAGCTTTAAATTAGTATTTTAAAATAAAAATCGCATCTTGTATATTATTATTGGTATTATTTGATGCGTAATAATTTTATCTTTCCATTGATACCATTACCTTCCCTGTAAGTTGAATTGGCGAGCAGGAATCGGCAAAAACGTTCAATACAATGTTAATCGCCTATGTTCGACTTTGAGAACGGACACCCGGTATAACATCGAGTATGAGCATTGTTTCAAAACCCTCTCCTCTCTCTGAATGAACAATTGCGAGTCTTGGCCCTTTTGAAATCTGTTTATGCACACCATCTAGGATCTCGTCATTTCATTGGTATGCGTTGCATGAATGTATGTTTCATCCATGTAAATGATGGGACGCCCTTCTTCACAGTACCGCTTGATATTTCCTAAAAAAATGGTTTTAGTTGTCCTTCGTTGAAATCCTATATTGTTGATATATTTACGTAAACTTTCAGTACAGCCAATGTAATTAACAGCATCCTGTAATTTATTTAAAATGTCTCTTACTGTAGAAACTTTCCTTTCGTTTATATAATAATTCGTCTCAAGAGTCAAAATGTCACGGTCGCATTCCTCCAGATTAGTCTTCATATGATTGTCTTTCCTTTTCTTATTTGGGCTTGAAAAGGTAGCTGCCGCACTGTTCTCTATTCCTTTTAACTCAATTAATATATTCTGGAGGGTTCGCAAAGAAGTACCAGTAGCTCTTTCCAGACGTTCTTGGACCTTTGAAAGACTAATGATTGGTTCACCAGCCTCACATTCCACCTGCATAAATCGCAATGCGGCACTATAATTTCCCGGCTTTGTTAACTTATCATTTCAATTTCAATTCTTCATTTTAGATTTAAACTCTATGTTTTTGCAAAAAACGACCGTATAAAGCAACAACAGCCGAAAACAAACACAATAACAACTATGAAGCAAATAAGAGAATAGTAGATTACTAGCAGTCCAGTGAGACAAATGTCTCATTTAATAAAACAAAAAAGACCGTTTTGCAAATAGAACGCGTATTAAATAAAAACTGTACCCAGACCTGGAAGGTGTCAAAGTGGTTGCCTAACCGATCGACGTTTTAAGGCGCAGAGGGTCGCAGCTCCGTTTGGCTGCTGAAACATTTTTATTTAATACGCGTTCTATTTGAAAAACGGTCTTTTTTGTGATTTCTCGAAAACCGGAAGTGTCACGTGACTGAAATTCGGTTCCTGACCTGACATGACCATTCCAAACATATAACTTTCATAACTTTTTTCTCTATCTCTTACGGTTTGGCTGCTGAAACAGCGTCCCAGACAGACAAAACGGAGTCCCAGACAGACAAAACTGCGTCCCAGACAGACAAAACAGCGTCCCGGATAGACACGTCTATTAGATAAAGGATGCCATGAGGGAGAGAAATGAGTCATTTTGCAATTTGTGACTCGAGGGCGAATCCCGAGAGTCACATAGCACTGAAGCAAAATAGCAGTCTCCGAATTGCATATACTATTTTTTTACGTTGCAGGAAAATTTAAAACTACAAACCTGTTTTTTTAAAACGTAATTTATTGACATTTTAGTTACAGTTATTTTAGAATGATATGTGTTTTAAAATTAGTACCTAGCATATGATAAATTTTCAAGTTGGTGGCACTGTAAGTCTATGTCAAATTCGAGGTTATCAGGTTAGGTTTTGCATCAGTTTTGATGCAGACTGACGCAAAACCTAACCTGCTAACCTCGAATTTGACATAATTGTAATTTCTTGTTGTTTCAGTCATAATGAAAACTACCTAGGTAAATAACTCTTCTCTAGGGAATAATTCATTATTTCTGTCACGATTTAGGTATTCTAGAAACCGTGTTTTGTTCCCAGACGTGAAAAAAAATAACTTAATATGTTTCTCCAAGCCAGATCTTATACTAATTTTCAGGGGCAATATAATAAATATGATTTTTTAATGAATATTATGAGTTATAATCCCAAAACTTAAAAAAATATAGATTATTAGGCGTACCTACTACAAATTATATTTAGGAAGAGAACATGTATAATGATTTAAAATATATAGAAGAGAGAGCTTAATGCTATTTTATTACGTGAGTATCAATGTTAATGATCAATGATTGTCCCAAACACATTTTTTGTTGCTTTTTTTGCTAACATAGAGAAATCAACTGACATTTCTAAAATAGTTCATTTGACACGTGAAACAAAACCAAGTTAGTTCGTATTATAGTCGCTGTGTATTAGTTAGATATAAGAGTTGGGACAACGAAGGGTTCGATTGTGATTGGTGGAACCACGCACGTCGTGCATTTGCATATTTATTAGTGCTATTACCGTAGAAACCGTAGTTTCGCATTAATCAAATTTGACGGCAAAGCAAGCTTTTAGAGGTTATGTTGTTTACTTCAACGTTACACCAACAAAAAAGCGTTTGTAAAGTACACAACCCGATTCAGCTACTGCGAAATTAGCTGACTACTAGTCGGTAAAAGGTAAATACCTACCCGTATAACTTTCTTAAAGCTTTAAATTAACCATTTTTGACAATGTCAAATGGACAACTAATTATTAAATTCATCTAGGTGCCACATTAGGTCCCGGGTGGTGTAGCTTGAACAAGCGTCCACGTTCGATCAGCAGAGTTAAGCAACGCTCTTTCTGGTCAGAACTTGGATGGGAGTTCCACTGCTGCATCTCTCGGCGCCTCGTGATACGGCTGTCACGGAAATACTTGGTCCCAGCGGTCATAACAACATCATGACAGTCGTTAGTGGGGTTGGAAGTCCCCATAAATAAATAAATACCAACCAAGACAACTCTGGCCTTGTACGCAATCATTTATTTTTGGATTCAAAAATGGCCACTGACATTTGCGTTGTCCCAACTGTTATCTACGAGTAAACAGTATAATAGAAGGTTCTATTAGCCAATTCTCCCTAAATTTAAGAGATGATTGGCTCAAAATTCAACGAATTATATTCTTAAAAAAGTCGCCAATGTATGACATTTTAATTAAACTGAAACTGATCGTCAGTCTTGTTTATTAAAATACGATACCTGTAATTACCAAATACTATCAAGTTATCCAAATCTACACTACACATTGCAGTGTGAAGCAAATTTTACTAATTTCTGCAATCTCCGCTACTGATTTATTGCTAATAGGTGGGCCAGTATAGTTGGAGCTAGTGGGGCGTGGCCGATTGAAGAGCTATGTTTGTGATGCTTTAGATAGTGAATGACAGGAGTTCAAGTTTTACTACGTCTAAAACAATCTTTCTTGTTTATATTATGTTACATTAATAATTGCCGATAGTAAATCGGAACATGCACTCGTACTAGCTCAGAGAAAGGGCGTGAGTGACAAAACTAAATGGTCGAAATCATAGGGGCGCCAAATGGTTTCAAGCCCATGTTGAGCGAACAAACCATTAAAATTGCTCAAGGTAACAATACAACATAAACAATGCAAACCCACAGTTCGATAAATCGTTTCAAATAGATCATACATTAATAACAGGGGGAATAAAATCGACTTGTAATTACTGGAATTAACGAACAATAACAATACTAGCACAAAATAAATATATCACATAGGAAAATATCACAATCTTAATTAATCAAAATCTGAACAGGGTGCATTCGAAAACGCAGCCTTTGCTGAGGGCGTGTAAAGCTAATTTCTAAAATGATTTACTTTAAACTGTAAGTTGGCCAAAACACCTTTAATGTATTAAACTAGCATCTCGCGTATACTCACACATTCAGATATCTGTATGTCGTAGTGGTATACCAAATAATCTGCTGGGGTAATTTTTCCTCCAGCGAACTTAATTTCGAAGGCGATAGTTATGAAACAAACGTACGTGAGTTCACTCCTCACTGAGCTAATGTATTAGCATGCAGAGCTACGTTAAATATTACTGACCTGACTCAGCTAAAAACTGACTTTCATTTAACACACCTGAATTACAATTAACTATAACAGCGGTGAAGCCACTTTAAGAGTTTAAGCCATATATGAACTACTAAATTAAAATAATAAGCGGGGCAAGGCCGTTAGGAATTCTATAAAACTTCGATCATCATAAAAAAATAGCCTTTAAGTTCAAACCAAATCCAACACAAAGGTGAAGGTGATGTAGCTCCCAGCGGTTACTGGAACACAGCAGGCTCATTTGGGGCTGCATGAAAGGTACCGGGGCCAACGGAAACAACCACGTACTAGAATGCACGTCACTCGGCGATGCTGTAAGCCTCTGTTCTATTTGGGGCAGTTTTAGTCCATAACTTGAAGGCTAAGTATATACACACCAAATTAGCAATTTGAATAAACAAGGATGAGACGGCTTACTAGAAAATTTCTGCCTATCCTACACCAAAAATGTGCTCACACAACAAATTACTTTCCATATCCACAGAGCACGATGATTTGAGATTTCGTTCTGGCTAAACGAGCAGTAATTAACACATGTTTTTTAAGTTTTAGATTAATAGAACGACCAGTGTGTCCAATGTAACTAGAGCCTAATTGTTTCGCCAGTTATCCAATTATTTCAGGCTTAACCTGTATATTTTTAGTTGAATTATAAATCCTTTGCATTTCGAATTCGTAAATTTTACAAAGCAGCGTATTTTGTACCTGCATCAAGTTCCTTTCGTTTGCGCTATGCCATCTCGACCTGCGCTATCTCTTATCAGAGTGTAAGCCTTCTTTTGGGCATCGGCGCGGCTAAGGCTTGATTTTAATTAAGTCAAATTACATGCGCTCAACCAATTTCTATGAGCATTGTGTTTCCTAAGGGCTGATTATGATCAGGTACGATGGCGCTTTTCTGTTTTATTTTCTCCATAGTAATTACATTTTTTCTTAGCTCTTAATTACCAGTTTCAATCACGAGTTTATCTCGGAGGCCAAGGCGCTAGCCTTATCGCATTTTCGACACCTGCTGGGTTCGGCGTATTTTGCTGCCTTTTTGAAGATGCTTCCGCAGCAATTTTCGGCGCATCCACGGAGTTCACGTCCAGCTTAAGGTTAGTTAGTGCTACTCCCGGAATTAAATTTTAACTTATCTTCAATACCTGGATTTTACATTTATACATTTTAAACCCGTAAATATTTGGAATTTAAATTCATACGTTTTGTCATTATTAACATGTAATGTTCAATTTCATACATGCTCTTGCTTTTTACATTTGAATTTTTATGCTTATAGTTAATTATGCTCAGTATTTAAAAGTTGCTATTTTGATGTGTATTGACCCTCTGTAAAAGGTACAGTCACGCTTTTTTTATTTTCAATAGCCTAAACAGAAGGATTTATTAAATGACTGTGATAAGCTTATCTCACGAATGATTTATTGGTAAAGTTATTAAAATAACCCGAAAGGGGTTTTTTTTTATTTTATGCGTGTCGCAACCTTCAGTTTACGTACACAATTTTGTTATCACATTATTTGCATTTTAATTATCCTGACTATTTACTACTGACACTTCAAAACTTTTTATTACTTATTAATTAAACGTTAGTCACTTGTAGTTTATTTTCTTATTATTTGAAATCTTTTGATTTCTGGCGCCCATTTCCTTTCCTTTTTTGAAGACATTCCAGGGCACACAGCTGATGATTTTAAACTACAATCCAAGGCCACGAAATTTGAGTTAGTTAGGGCCATCGCGGTGAGTAAAGAGTTTTCAGAGCTGCCGTGGTGTATAAACTGTAGGGGGGTTGATCTGCGATTTTTACTACCATTGCTTAATTTTATTAATTAATCGCAGGTCGGCTTCTTTATTGTTTCAAACCGTTACCCAAAATTGTTATTGTCGTAAACACAGTTTCGCTGTTGCATCTTTTAAGCACACGTCCTATCTTATCAGTTGTGTCTTTATGGTTTTGTTGAGCGTTTTGCGCGTAGCGGTAGCTCTCTATCAGTTTTTTTTTTGTAATGAGTCAATAAACGTTTCTTTTTTTTTGAGGTACTGACTGCTGTAGTCGCCAAAGTCTTAAGAACTGTCATTTTTTGCATTGAATGATAGTGAGAGTTAACCTTTAGATATCTGTACTTGTGCATTTTCTTTTCATGAACTGTAGGTATGTTCTATACTACAATCTGATTTACGTTTCACCAGAACGTTTTCGTTCATAAACAATTTTTCTCCATTTCTATTGTTAATTGAATGTTGTGATCTAACGTCTGGTGTTCCTGTGACCAATTGACGAAAGTATCGTCTACGTATCTAAATCAGCATTTCGGTCGTAATTAAGGCTGTCCTAGAGCCTTGGTTTCCAAATTCCACCATTTAAATGTTAGCGATTACAGGTGATAGCCGTGAACACATAGGCGCTACTTCAATCTGCTCGTCTATTTTGCATTTCCAACTGAAGTAAGTGTTTCTTAAACATTTTTCAACTAGATCTACTTGGTTTACCGGCAGTGAACCGTTAAGTATCACTAGCAGTTTATCAACCGCGAGATGACGTGTTTTTAGATGGCGGATAAGGGAATATCTCCCAGATATGGATGGTAGGAGAAAAATTAAATACCTCTCGCGGACCAACAGGTAATATAGCGACTGATACAAATTGGTCGGCTACAAGCAGCGTCTGCCACAGAGTGGCCGATTTAAAACCTATGACATAGGTACCTACTACTCGCCAATACAGCTGGGCGTTTTGGGTCAGTGCGCCTATCAAATACGCCGCGTTGTTTTATATCGCATTTAAAGAATTTTAATCTAAAAGGTTCGCTGACGTAACGCGCGGGAAATCTTGAAAACAGGTGCGTTTGTTGGTCAGGTGTTCGTTCTAGGCAGTACATTCTGCCGCCAAATTAAATTACACTGAGAGAGCGACAGAATGCATTGCGTATAAAAAGAGATGATCCAATGGAAAGTTACTAACAGACATTGAGTGGGGTAGACGCTCGCCGAGCTTTGAGCGCAAACACGGGATTAGCGGCGCCAAATAAGCCCGGGGTGGCTAAGTTTGAATGATTGTTACGCTGTGACGTTTCAACCCTTTACTTAAGTGCGCCAAAATTTATACCGCGGTTAGCTCAAATCGGAGAATTAACTTTGGCTCAAATATACAATAGATCAGTAATAACACAGAATAATATTATAACTAAATATAATGTTTTTCTAAATATGTACATTAATAACTCAAACTGAATTGTATATTACTAAATACATGAATAATAATGAGGGCGGTGTTTGATTTCCTGGATGAGGCTGCAACCTAAGTCGCTAGGGAGTACTGTAGGACCGCTGGCGATGGCCTGCTAGAACGCACACCGGATCCTCCAGCAGCGAATCCAATTAGGTCGAATCTCTCGCTTAAAGATCAGGCACTTCAGTTCTTCTGGAAGCGGCCGTAGCTCTCTTGCAGCAGTGGTGATAATGAGTTGTTTACAGAAGATGGCAACTGTAAATTTTCCGGATTATATAGCAAGTTTCTAAAGGTTACCTGAGTCCAGAGCTAGATTTCTAAACGGCGCAGCGGGGCGATCCGTGACTATTCCCGCGTTTCACCGGAGAATCTGGCGGCCTCGGAATTTCCGTTATTATGCGAAATGCAGACGTTAAACGGCGGAGGGCTAGAAATAAGTTGTTGTGCATTTAAAACAACGGCCTTTGTAGTTCGTGTGAACTGCGGGGTAACGCTTCGAGCGGTTTGTTACAAGTTATTCTGAGAAATCGTTAGAGAGAGGGTCGTTTCACTGCGCATGCCTATCTTTATTTGTCTCCAAGCCACAAAACAGCTGAATTGGATGACATCAAACTCTCTTGTGGCATCCCGTTCTAAAGTCAGCTTTTTCAGTTAAAGGCATATCTGTTCATTTTTACAGTGCTTTTCCGAAATTATGAGCTAGTTTCGTCAGTGCCTAAATTAAGGCATGTTCATAAGGTTATTTCACAAAAAAGCGGCCCCTTCAGGAATGATCCGGCATGGAATGCAACTAGAAAATAAATAATAAAGTATACGAACCCTACACAACCTCCATTATTAGTAGTAAATCAAACGCTTTACGAAATTACGAAGTAAAATGTTTGTAATATGTTGCGAAGGCTTCACATTGAAACGGCTCTGTGGGCAACTATGGGAGATCTGTTACGTGAATCTGTATGGCTAAAAGTACTAGTGGAAGCAGAAATCACAAAAGCACAAAGCGCCTAATTAATTTCCGAAAGCATTGGATCCAATGATAACGTGTTACGCTCACCAAATTACTGTTGTGAAGCTTGATAACATTCTGAGAAAAGTATATGAAAAATCCGGAATGGAAATGTCCAGACTCGATCTCCAGTAATTTCAAAGACCAACCAACAGCGCAAGTCTGGCTGCTCATACACAAGTACGAAAAAATAATATTCATGTTCATACGGGCATATCGAGAGGGAAAATTCACTTATGGTCCATACCCTCCAAAAGTTAGTGCCTCATTTCTTCTCCCTAGATCATCATAATTATGCTCGTTGACTTCCTGTCTATATTAGAGATTTACAAACACTTCCGGATGTGATCCAGTAAGAGTTTGAAGCAGGAAATTGAGCAATAACAAGAAGCATTCATCGTTTCACAAGGATATCAATTGATCAAGCACATAATCATTGCAATAAAAGAGTTAGTGGTGTGATTGGACTCACAGAATCACCTGAATTACTAGGACGTTGGATTGCAACTGAACCAGCGATTAACCATGTAGTTGAACAATTTACAAATACATTTGATGCTTCTGACGATGGAGAACGACGGCATCATGAGGAGCGATTTGCATCAGAAATCCGCTTTAAGAGACATGTCACAGATCTGTTAGATGTTCTGATAAGCAGAGGAAATCCCTTAGAGGAAACTATTACATACATGGTGGCAGACGATAAAGTATGTATCAATGAGTCTGCAACAACATCGCCCGTAATATACATTTTCTCTATATTTTCCCCTTGAATTTAAATGAAGAAATGCTGTCTGATCAAGTAAAAGCGTGGAAAAGAGCCACGGCTTTACATGTTGCTATGATATTGAGGTTAATCAATTTTGCTGTTTTTCCTGCTTTGAAAGAAATCCAGATATATTCCAAAGGGTTTACTGCCAGTATGTAATGAAAATTATTCAATAGTATTACAACATCTGTATCCCCAGTATATACCATAGGAATGGGGTAATCATTGAGGGTGTGAAGAAGATCAACCTATACACGAGTGTCTGCTTCTTCATGATTGCATGGTCCCATAGGAGAACCCTGTCCTGCAGAAAGGACTTGATCACCTGATGTGATATAAACTAATTTCCCATCTGGAAAGTCGAGTTGCATAAGTTCTGTTGATAAGAATAAGAATAGTCCCTTATTATTATCTTCATCTACTAAAAATGTATGCAATTTCCCTGGTACTTTGACGGGACACACTTTGTCTTGATGATGATTCGTGGCGAAGAAATTCTTCCAAATTTTCACTACGGCTATCAAACAGAATAAATGCTTGTCCAAAGAAATCTGCATGCTTCTTGAAATGTTGAATTTTATTTGCAGATTTTGTCTTGGTTGGGTTTTTTTTTTGGTGTTAAAAATTAAGCATTTTTCATTATCGGTGCTGTTAAAGGTATTTTATTGAAAGAAGAACTCAACGTTTCTCCCACTTTCGTAAGGGGCTTCATCAGGAGGAAAAGCAAAAGAGCACGGTAACTCAACGTGTGAACCACGCCAGAGGCGAAACTCTTCGCAAGGGAAGGGGTAGAAGAGCACGGTAACTCAACGTTAAACCAAGCCACAGACAAAACTCTTCGACCTCAATAATGACACGGTCCAATCCCGGAAGTCGTTTGTTACTTAATGACAATAATGGCCGTGAAAGCCTCCCAAATCATCTCAATATGACAACTTTAGAAGAAATGTTCTCTGCTCAAACAAAATACCTTTAACAGCACCGATAATGAAAAATAAGTGCTTAATTTTTAATACCAAAAAACACAACCAAGACATCTGCAAATAAAATTCAACATTTCAAGAAGCATGCAGATTTCTTTAGACAAGCATTTATTGTGCTTGATAGCCGTAGTGAAAATTTGGAAAAATTTCTTCACCACGAATCATCATTAAGACAAAGTGTGTCTCGCCAAAGTACCAGGAAAATTGCATACATTTTTAGTATATGAAGATAATAATAAGGGACTATTCTTATTCTTATCAACAGAACTTATGCAACTCGACTTTCCAGATGCGAAATTAGTTTATATCACATCAGGTGATCAAGTCCTTTCTGCAGGATAGGGTTCTCCTATAGGACCATGCAATCATGAAGAAGCAGACACTCGTGTATAGGTTCATCTTCTTCACGTCCTCAATGATTACCCCCTTGCTATGGTAGATGCTGGGGATAAAGATGTTGTAATACTATTAAGTAATTTTCAGCAAATACTGGCATTAAACCCTTTGGCAGATATCTGGATTTCTTTCAAAGCAGGGAAAACAGCAAGTTTGATAAATCTCAATATCATAGCAACATGTAACGACATGGCTCTTTTCCACGCATTTACTTGATCAGGCAGCATTTCTTCATTTAAATTCAAGGGGAAAAAGTATTGCTTCACGCAAAAGATAGTGTCCCATCCACTATAGAAGAATTTGTAAATTCTGCAACCACCCCATATTGCATATCACCAAAGTTGAGAGATGTAGCTATACAATTTTATGCCCCACAGCCCCTCAAAATTGTTTTTTGAACAATAAATATCATGTTACAGTTCGGATAAATTTTATTTTTTAATTAATATACCCCACACGTAGCACTTAAATAATTTCAAAATTTTTATCCCCTTTAAATTCCCTTCCCCCTTGCCTCAGAGACCCCATGATGCAAATATTTAGTTGTAGACTCGGACCAAAAATGTAGTTCACACCCTACCACCAAAAATTAAACTTTTGCGTCAACTTGAAGTGACTGATGAATATTTCACCCCGCTAATTGGCAATAGTTTGAACAATCATTATGAACGAAAGGCTTATTTTAGCTAGGATTAAGATAGCAATTTACACTCGGCACGTACTTTTATTGTTTTTTTTTTTTTTCATTTAAAGTACCTAAACTAAACTAATTGATCATACCATTAAAATTATTATATTTAGCACAGACAGCCAGAACAGAATCGCGCAGCCTGTTTATCAAGGTAATTAATACGGCTGGGCGTATATTTAACTGCCAACCATGTACCTAATCTAATCTATTATTTACCGCCGATAAAGGAGTTTGTCACGCATAGATGCCAGAAACACACCGAAAAATGTATCGGATTATTTGTACATTGTATTAAAAACTTGAATGAAATAGATTGAAAATGGACAACCAGCATGCCAAAATCCGCCCATTCACGTGCTACTTTTGCAATAAATTGGTAGACAACGATACCGAATATGTAAGTAGCCGCGAAATTACATTTGTTGTTTCAACAAGCCTTCGTTTTTAGGGACATGTTTCCAATTGCGGCTCGGTTTTGGAGCCCTGCGTCAACAAATGTGGATCTTACGTGCCCAGGAAAATGAAATCCAGACACTTGAAGGAATGTAAGAACAGGGTATCCAAATCCACGTCGAAATTGAATTCTGATAATGGGCATGATTACCATAGCAGGGAACCTACGCCAATATTTCATAACCCTTATGCAGGTAATTTTTTTAATAAGAATGATTGGAACTGCATGTTCGAAATTCATACCAGCAAATCGTTGGGCTGTTTCGTGTAACTAAATGCTTTTTTTCGTTCATTTTAAACAGCTTATTTTGAGATTTAATCGAAATTAACCAATGATATTAACCCACAATAATTTCAGCATCGACGCTTCCTCAAACATCAAGGGTTAAAATGAAGCCTGATATTTATCAAATGCCCCGTCCACACACAGATTAGACTTGCCAGAACTCATGAACAGGCAGCAAAATTTGGACCAGACTTGCAAGCAACTTTCGCAAAACGTCCTCATGCTCAGAAGCAAGCAGCAAGAAGGGGCCCAAGCCCAACAAAGCCTCCACATGCAGACGCAGATGCAGCTCGAGAAGCTGCAATACCAAACCCAAATCATCAACGAATGGAAAAAGACTCTCGAGATGCAAGTAGAGAACCTCAAGCAGGAAATTAAGTTTTACCAGAAATTTCAGAAAGAAGCCGAAAGTGGCATGGAGAATCTGCAGAGCGTTCAAGGCATCGCCCACAAGACCGAGGCAGACTTAAAGCTGTTGCAACAGCATTTCCACGAAGAGCAACTGGACAAGCGGGAGACCTTCAACGAGCTGCAAGGAAAGTTGAACGAGTTTAAGGACTATTTTTCTCAGGAGAATGCTGTGGTTGCTGCCTTATGGAACGATTACAAAGCCGACACTGAGAAGTTGGCCCAGGAAATACTTTCTGTCCAGAGAAGTCTCAATGAAACGAGAACTAAGCAGAGTTCTTTGGTTTTCGACTTACGGACTGTTAGCCAAATTTCTGCAGAAACTTCGGATAAATTAGAAATTCAAGAAGGATACTTGGCGATATGAAATGGACTTGTCGCAGATTAAACTAGATATTCAGGGTTTGGACGAATCTTCCACAAACGAAGTGTCTAAACTCATCGCTGCTTCTCCAGGTAATAGTTTGAGTAGCTAGCTTGAATTAAATAAATTGTAATGAAAACCAATTGCAGGACGATTGATATGGAAAATTTCGAATTTTAATGAGAAAATGGAGAGTGCTAAGGAAAATGACACGGTTATTAAAAGTCCAATATTTTATACTCATGAATATGGGTATAAAATCAGAGTAAGTCCAAAAATTTATTTCTGTCATAGAATGTTTTCAAATCATCCTTAGTTTACAACAAAGTCGAATTACCAAAGAATAATTTTCCTGCTAATATTTTGTCGATTAAGAAAGGAAGAGTTACTTTTATAGATTTAAAATGGTAAAATGTTTGATATTATAGTTGCAAGTTTACCTGAACGGCATCAAAAAATGGAAAGGTCGTCACATGATAGCTTGCCTTCATGTTTTAAAAGGAGAGTACGATTTGCTGCTGAGATGGCCTTGTTTCATTGAAGGAACAATGATTTTGCGTGATTTATACAATCATTCAAATGTAAGTACGGATTCTCACAATTATAATATAAATAGAAGGTTAATTATTACAGTAATTGGTTTTATGGTTTATTCTAATAAATAATGTATCATTAGAGGTATAATCGATAAATATCTGACCTATAGCAATATTTTCTCAATCTTCTCAATGTACGTACCTACATATTTGTTTTGGTACTCAGCGTGTTGAAGCAGTGAATTTGCATCAACTTTTTTTCAAAACACCTTGCACATTTGTGTGCAGGCGATGAATCATAGTTCTATGGCTATGACCCTGAGACAAAAGCCCAACCTTCGCAGCGGAAACTGCTAGCAGAAGAAAGACAAAAGTTGTTCGCCCTGAAACCCCCATAAGGTCATCCGATGAACAAGCAATACTATCTAAGAGTTTTGAGGAAGCGACAACGTATCTGGGAAAACGGTGACTGGCAGCTTCACCAAGACCTACTCATCTCATCTTCTCCAGCATTTTTTAATCAAACAACTCATTACACAAGTCCGCTAGCCGTTAACATGATTCACTGAAATATCTAGCTGCTTTTTAACTAAATTTTTTCTCCAAGGAAAAGAAAGAGACTAAGTAGCTAAAGGCGATTCCAAAAGTTGAGTATAAAAAGTCAGCATTTGGTCCCAAGGGAAGTAGGTACTATAAGAAGACATTGTTCTACGATAGCTACTTATTTTTTTTGTAGCATAAGGTCGGATAATTACCGAACAAACCTCGTAGATATAAAAACTAGCTATTAATAGTTTCAGTATTTAAAAATAAAATTTTAAGTAAATTTTATTCTTAATCAATTATTTCAACATTTCATTTGCACATAATCATTTTGTCCATCCTTAGATGCTTAAAATGTAACCATTTTGTATAAGGTATGCCTTTGTCTACAGCCAAACGACTTTTCAAAATACATATCTGCAAAAAGACACTCCGGTGACGAAGAGGGCGAGGAACCACAAGAATCTTCAACCCAGTACATATTTGTGCCGCACACGACGTTGACTAAACAAAACTTTATACGAGAAGACACGATGTTTATTGAAATTCGAATAAATTCTACCACAAAAAACAGGGACGAAACTGAATTGTAATTATAAATATCTATTTATTACCTTTTTGCAAATAAAATAACTTCATTTAACTTTGATATACTTCAATTCAACATATTTCTGAAATTGTAGCTTAAGAAATACGTGTGGTCGAGAATGTTAACTAAGACAACAGTTATTTATTTAAAAAATGCACAGAGCAAAGATTAACTCAACGAGTGTCAAATTTCAGTACAGCAATTTTCGCACATGTTTCGTACACTATTCTTTACGGCCCCCAGGACAAGGGTACAAATCGTTTAAAATTATTTATTAGAAAAATTTTTAGAAATCAGATTTCAGCTTGATTTTATTATGAAGTTTAATTAGCACTAGCTAAGAGCGCTCGGAATCGATCGAGCGAAATAGTCTAAGGTTTTTCATTGTAATTTAAATTAATAAACAACTCATGGTTGTTTACCACATACAAAAATTGTAAGCAAACATTTAAGATCTACGGTAAGTAATCCATGATGGGCGCGATTCAATACACCATGTGTTTCACTCGTAGCGAGAAGTGTGTGAAGCTAGTTTGTACACACGTACACAGTTAGCTACAGTTTAATATTTGTGTGTACTTCATACAAAAATGCATAACTAATGTAAAAAAATTATGTATGACCAAAAAGTTATATGCTCTTTGGTATTACCGTAAAAAGATGTTAATTTTCCTAGATGGACGACTGCGCTGCAGTCACAGCCGTTCGTCTCTGCACCGGTTAATACAAATACAACACAAATTATGCCCATTCTCACTGCTAAAAATGTCTCCCACTGTCAAATATTTAGCGGCAACACGACAAAATTGACAATGTTTTCTTGAAAATTCAAGTAATCTTAGTAGTTTCGTCCATCAACTATATTCTCATTATGTTATTATATATTCAGATCTACTTTTATTTAGTTGTTACTTTTACTAATCTGTTGTAACAAATGTATGCATTGTCTAGTAAGTGTGCACATTTATTAGAAATAGTGAACAATTTTATATTCAGTTGATAATTTTACAAAAATCTTACGTAAATGTATACACTGACAAGGAAGTTTATACATTTACTATGTTTTAAGCTTTTACTGTAACATATACATCAAAGTAATTAACACATATTCTTTACATACGCACGTCATTATTTATTTATTGAACATGGGGATAAAACGGCCAGGAGCCCAAAAGAATATCCGTAGAATATACAAAAGTAAATTAAAATTAACAGAATGAAACTATAATATACGAAAAATGCATAATACATGAAATATAAAAAGGGCAAATTATTATTGAATGTGATCATTTATAATTCTCTTTATTGTCTCATGGGGCACAGTAGAGTTATCAATTAGATCGCATTATAAATCATTACAATTTATTATTCTGCATAATGGAGAATTTTGTGAACAGTTCGTATTTCTAAATGAATGTTAAATAACTTGTTATAACGAAGATTAAACCTAGGGACATTTATGCTTGTTAGAGATAGCACTTCAGAATTTTTATATAAACGGTTAATGATTTTATACAAAAATAAAATATCTGTGATAATTCTTATAAAAGTTAGGGGATATATATTAAAATGATTTCGAACCATTATAAGGTTCTCGTTAGAATTATGATATACAGCTTTAAAAGAAATAAATCAATAAACTTGGTTTGTATGTTTTCCAGTCTGTCTATATATCGAGAGATCCAAAAAAAACTGTTCCTCAGCGGGCTGTGGAAATTCAACGTATGAATAATATGTTGGTGACACTGTACGTCAATGTCAAATTCGAGGTTAGCAGGTTAGGATTTGCGTCATTTTGTGTCATAACTGACGGAAAACCTAACCTGATAACCTCGAATTCGACATTGACGTACAGTGTCACCAACATATTATTCATACATTGAATTTCCACAGCCCGCTGAGGAACAGTTTTTTTTGGATCTCTCGATACAATACACAATAGACTATGTTGATCAGCCTTTATTTATACGGTGCTTGTTATTATTGTTATATATTATTTTTGTATTATATTAAATGTGTCATGAATTTGACACGCGACAGTCGGGTGTGAGAGCGAGGATACGGAAGCTCTAACCTTCCGCCTTGCAGGCCAAGCTCCTTCATGGGGTGTTAGTGCCTCACCATTATTATTATATTAAATAAATAAAAATTGATCACCCAGAACATAGCTTATTGTGAATTTTATTGCTTCTCTCTCTCAGGCTAATTTAAATATGGTTATTTAACCAACAAGTATGTTAATAAAGGTGATTAATAATCGAGAGATTTTAACGCGTGAGCGAGTGGAGCGAGCGAACGCGTTAATGAGCGAGACAAGACTTTTCCGTCAATCGTACGTTTATTAAAATCCATCAAAAATATTTATTAGTTTTGACATTTCAGATACATTTGACGTTTAGTACGTATGGTTGCCGATGCCGGAGCAATTTTGCGGCAATTAAAATACTTGGCGGTTGGAAATCCACCTCTGTTGCCGAAGGATGCATTAAGAACTCGATAGGTATAAAATACAAACTGCCACAAAGATATTGAGCGAAGCGTTTTCTAATGTAAATATTTATATTAATAAATCCACGGAATAATTTAACCTTTAGTTTTGACATTTCAGATACATTTGACGTTTAGTACGTATGGTTGCCTATATAAAATCATTGCAAAAACGGGTCTATTAATGCATGATTTTTTAGACAAAATCATGCATTAATGAGTCGATATATAAACGATTGACGGAAATGATTATTTAATTATGCTTTACTATAATAAAGGTATGTTGCTCTTTCTATATTTTATTCATTTGCAACTTATGAAAACTTATGCGCCGGCTAGCAATTTGAAACTCGTATCTGCAGGGTTAAGTTGTTACACTGTTGATAAATTTAACCATTGTATGGCAAATGCTCGATTCTAACAAATGACAGATAACCTTAAAATATTTAACTCCAAACAAAGCTGTTTGAAACACACAAAATTCAGCGAATTACGACAACAAAATAACCAAAAATCAACCAGTTCACCTCAGGTAAATTATTACAATGCTTTTATAAGATTCAAGTAGTTTGGATAAACAGGAATTTGTTTTTCATGTGCAAAAAGACGACAACTCGCATTTCTTTCTCCGCCAAGGAACGTTGATCCCGCTTCCGGTCTCCGTGGAACGACGCCAAGCTTGTATTTGCTTCCTGGAAAGGTTTCAGTTGCTGCTGCCTGCCTCTAAATCACGGACCGGATCTCTTCTAGGTCTTGCACCTTGCTGTCCGCTTTCCGCAGCTCCAAACCCTATTGAATCTCGGGTCGAAAGACGACCTTTCACAGGCCACCGTAGGAAAAGACGCCAAGCTCGTATCTGCTTCTTGGCGATATTTCAGCTACTGCTGCCTACCTTTGTATCACGAACCAACCCTCGTCTAGGTCCTACACCTTGCTGTCCGCTTCTCGCAGCTCCCAATCTTGTTGAATCTCAGCTTCGAAGACGGTCTGACACAGCCTAAGCTTCAGGTCCAATTTACTCTCGAACTGCACTCCGGAATACTGTCAATCTAACCACAGCTGGCCTCCGCACACAGGGAAATAAATAAAACGTACAACTGGGCTCCAAATATTTACTTTTATCAACAAAACTTATCAAAATTGGGAAGTCAACTAACACACAAGCTTTCTACTTGGCTTCCCCAACAAACAGTAACAAACGACTCTCTAGGTCACCATAGCAACATGATTTACAATTGTTTATCTGTAAGTGTACATTCTTTGATCTTAATTTATAATTGTTTTTGTAAATGTCATTCGGGAAACTCTAACCTCACAATTGGTCGTACTTTTACTTGAGTTCCACTTTTACTTAATAAACACTGATTCACAAGCCACTAACACATTCTTGTAGTCTTCATTAATACTCAGATTGCCTTGTATATCCTCTTTGCATGATTTGTACCTTTTTGCACTGCTTTGTAATCCCTTTAGCTGCGTCATCGATTGTTGGCATCTCAACATGAATACAAACACTGCCTTAAACCTCTGTGCCGCTTTGGAACACCTTTGCACTAAAGCGACTTCATTATTGTGTCCTGACGTTACACAATTAATCTGTCAGTCATCATAAAATTAGTTACATTTGTCATATTGAGTCCAAATTTGAATACAAGCTGATCGCAACCCTGACAATATTGTTTTATACAATTACTAACTTTTGTTAATTAATCACAGTTATTGCTAATCATGTTTTATGTAATTATCAGTGTTTACTAGCTACTCTTACTGTTGCAATAAATACAATACCAATTCTGGACCTATTTGAATCTTTCATTATCATTCGCGAGTTAGCAATGCAACCAGAGTTGCTGTAAGTATCATACCATTACAACACACCACATTTCGGATTCCAAATCACACTATCAAAACTCAACCGACCAAAAACAAAAGCGTTATAGCAGCAAATCTCGAACGTGATCGACCTTAGGAAGTGTGGAATTGCCAATTTTATAATGAAAAGCATGGGCAATATAATTTCTAGAAAATGTGAGTTTGATACTTGCTTAAATTTAATAAAAGCAAGGGTCCCAAAGGCGATCCCTGTGGGATGTCTGAAGTGGGGGTAATAAAGTCTGAAAGATGACCCCGAATTGAGACATTGGGATCTGTTTTTATATACGATCCCGTATGTTTAAGCAGGTTTTCATTCACGCCGACCTCAGCAAGGCTTATTTTATCAAATGCCTTGCTGAAATTGGTGTAAATGGAATCCACCTGGATTATTTTGTTTATGTCATCGTAGAGATACTCGCTATAAAACCTGTATTGCTCCGGTCCTATCATATTTTGGACTGAATAAAATATGTGTTTATAGACTAATTGCTCTTTAGCAACCACAGATAATTTGCTTAATGGCCTATAATTTTTGACAACCTTGTTTTGTCAACTTTTAAATATTGGGACAAGCATGGCCGATTTCCACCATCTGGAAATTGTCCAGCAGTTAGCGATTGGTTATATGGGGTGTTCCTTAATGATATGCGAATATTTATTAGGGTGTGAATCTACATGAAAAATTAATGATAGTTTGCTTTATAAACTATGGTTCAAAAATGTTCCGTTACGAAAATACGTGGTGTTAAACTTTTAGGAAAAAAATGGTTATTAATTAATATTTTCGTACGCGCTTGAGATATTTCATTT
>CALNHX010010157.1:0-42891 GCA_940337035.1 Agriotes lineatus
AAAATTTTATATGTCTGCGACCTAGTTGCGGCGATCATGTCCCAGCGACTAAAACGCAAGCATGGCCTTACCCTTTATACATATAAAAGTTGTAGGTACTAAGGTGGTGTACAGTCGAGTTCAAAAATACGTTGTACAGAGATAGTTGTAAATTTATTAGTGGTTGTGTTTTTGCTCAACAAAGGCTCACACTGTATCATTAATTAGGTACACCTAGACAGGGCCGTCGCTAGACTTTTGGCCGCCCGGTGCAGGTTTTTAAATTGTCGCCCTTATGTTTGTAGATATTAAAAAAATTGGCTAAATTTAAAAAAAAATGTTATTAAAAAATATAACATTGTTAAATATACTGTGTTGGCTAACAGCGTGGTGTCTTTCTTTACTTTTAATTATTAGTTTGCCACACTTTGGGCGGTCATTAATATGCACTGGATACACGTTGCTGTGCCTTAAAATTGTACTGAACCTTCAAGTATTGATATTGCTCAGTTTTTTAAATTACAAATTGCCCTATTTTGTATTATAATGTCAATAATTACTATTATAGATAGTTCCTGAAAACTCAACAGAGGCGGATTTTTTTATCTAGTTACTTGTTTTCTGTTGATTGATTTTCTAATATTTTAAATCTCATTTGCATCATAAGTCACAATACTTATGTCAACCAAATGTCATAAACAGATTTGAAATTCATATGACAAATACAGATTGTTTCCCTATTACACAACAATATTAAAAACGCAGTAAGTAATTCTTTGATAACTAATTCACTTATATAGTCTTTTATTTGCATTTTTCTAGTAATTACCTTTCAATTGATCTCCACAACGTTCAGGATGTAAACTAACCTGTTCCTCTCTTCCTACTGACACAATCTCTGACGCACCTTCCCGCAATGAAAGGATCCTCCTATAGACAAGACGTCTTCAACTGTCCCAAATCAGTAACTCTAACCTTCCCACAGAATGTAGCCAACCGACCAAATCTGCAGATACTGACTTCCTTTACTGCCGCTACCAAACTTCCTTTACTGCCGCTGCCAAACTTCCTTTAACGTACCCTCTTAACTGATGGTGCTCCTCTGGAACTCTCGCTTATCACTGAACAGCTTGATGTAATCCAATTCAATTAATGTCTGACGTTAAATGTATTTTTCCAATAAACTTGACTTCATATTCTTCTCCAGTTATTCACTTTTATAGATTAATTTTGCTTCCTTATTATTTTTAACCACATACTTGTCATCCTTAGTTTTATATCTGTTATTCTTCTTATATGTTTAAATCTTCTTATATCTTTAACCACGCAAATTTTATAATTACCTTTTTATTTTACAGTTTTATAATAAAATAGGGTTAATTTTCAATACTTTTAATTACTCCAAATCATTTTCGTTACATTTTTTACAAGTTGTTATTATCAATAATTAGAAACAAATTTCTTAACTACCTCATTTTCCTTTTTATACACTCTAGTCTTATCTATTTGAGTTAAACCTACTAAAATTTTATTTTATTTCAAATTAAGCATTTGTCATTCGTTTTCAAACTGTAATTTATGCAATATTATTTTATTTTCAAAACCACGTGTTTTTCAATAGCTATTTTTCATTCACATTTCCACCTTGTCTCTGAATAAATCCAAATTATTTTATTAACCAATTGTAATTTCTTTAATTTTAATAAATTTGATTATAACTACATTAAGGTCGTATCATAACAATACATACACTATATACTACATAGTAACACATACATAATATATACGTAAAAATAAAACTCTAAAAAATCTGACTCAGACAAATACATAGGCACATAAAAAAACGAAATATATTTTCGGGCTTTTTTTTCAGAACGCGCACTTATTATTTTATCATAATTTAAATTATTGGCAATTCCATGTTCGATGGAGATTAATGCCAAACCAGTTAAACGACATACGACATACATGATCTTAAATAATTTTCAATTATTTTTTAATTTCGAGAAACTTCGTTCCCCAGAAGCATGGGTAAAGTGAATAAGATTCTATAAGAGATATAACTAAATTAGGGAAAGTGTTTTCTAAATTATTTTCTGTTATGTACTTAAGAGTATTTAAAGAATTATTAGCTTCATGTTCGTTTGACCCAATCAAAATCATAAATAAGAGCAGTTCATCTTTAAGCTCCAAACCGTTTATGTCACTATTTAAACTATCAGTATTGGATAAGTATCTACGCATATTTTGTAGAAGACATACCGCGTGGCGTTTTCTTCACGAAAACATTGGGTGTTGGGTATACAAATAGAGTTTGTTCTGCATAAAACTTAAGGTAGAGTTTGCTTCCACATAAATAGAGTGATAATTTCTGGTTAAGAATAAAATAAATAGAAAAGATTGACGTCTTTTTGAGTATGATTACGTCTTTAATAAGTCGTACACTATATTTAGTAACTCTACTGCCATATCATATAATAAAAAAATATTATATTTTGTTAAGAAAAATAGCCGCCCCCCAAAAAACGGCTGCACGCTCGCGGACCTAGATGTATTCTTTCACAGTAATTGTATGTACAACACTTTTTTGAACTTTGTGACATTAAAGTAAGTCATATTCATAAAGCCACAGCCTCCTAGTAGGAGGCAGTGATAAAGCACAAATGCTGTACAACACTTTAATGAACACGACTGTACATTAGTGAAATATTTTTGATTATGCAGAATTACTCAAAGAAGTATGACGAACCAAACTTGTTTTTTTTTAACAGAATGCTCTATATTTAGATAGCTTTGGTCATTTGGTCTAAATGTTAACCATGTTAATATAAAGGGTTTAAAGTTAGCTGTTTTTGAGTCGGAATTTCAGTATTATTAGAAACGTTCCAATATTTTAATTTTACCTATTTTTTAAATAATTTTGAGCAATCTTGCGGCGGGCGTTTTTTTTTAGTAACGAGATTAAAACATTATCTTCTGCAATTTTTCTATTTCCAATTCGATTTTAAAAATGCACAAATTATTTTAATTAGTTCAAGGCTGTGATGCGCTCAAAAGCTAGTATGAAACTAACGGGTGTTCATAAACAGTCGTCATCCCAGTAGGTTTTGACTTCAGAAACGTATGTCTATTAAAATTGAGAAAAAATGCGCTATGACAGTACTCAATGACGTTTCATTGTGTTGCACGAATTAATCAAAGACATAACATTTTGTTTTTCAAAGCAACTGGGATGACGACTGTTTATGAACACCCGTTATAATTTAAAACAATCTTAGAGTTTGCCAATATCAAGTATGCACCTTTATATTTCAAATGATATTTTTATATTATGTATTTGTTTCTACGATCGTGTCAAAATGACAACTTTTTGCACAGTTTCTAGTGTCAAAAGTGACGTTTGTAGCACTCTTAATATTAGCGCCCGAAATACCTACGTTTTTTTCGCACGTTGCCATTGGAGGCGTGTTTTAATATTATATTAAAAAATATATATTGCCGTAAATTTGAAAGTCAACATAACCTAGAATATCTAACCCAATGTGACGGAAAAAGTGCCACCGAACTAAGTTTTTATATTTTTGTTACGATCGTAGAAAAAGTAGCGTATGATACACGTCTATAAGTGCTATTAAAGCACTAGCCACGTTAAAAGCACTCCGCTTCCCGTCGTGCTCTTAAACTCATCGCACATGCTTTAATAGCGCACTTATACACTAGTAGACCAGTATCATAATACACTATTATCTGTTCAGTTTTTCCTTTAATTTCTCAGCCAAATAGATTGTTATTAACCGTTTTCATTTTTTTCTCTCTAATTTGGGGAGCATATTCCTTCCATAATATAAGCAATAAATAGTAGTTTTTATACCAAGACCACGGCTTCCTGGATTAATACGAGACTAAACGTCAGACGTTCGGTCTCGTATTAATCCAGGAAGCCGTGACCAAGACTCTAAAGTTTAGCTTTTTATCATGAATGTGGAATTAGTTGCCTAGACCCGTAGCGCCAAGGCAAATCAATCACATGAGGGATAAAAAGGAACTTCAGTGCCGAGGAGTACATTGTGTTTTTTTTTAAATCGAGAAATCGTGAAATTACAACACTTTAACCAACTTTTGTAGGTTATGTTAACGGCGGTTCACGTTTACCTATCGCCCCACCGCCTGCAAAAAGTCGTAAAAAATTGATTACTTCATTGCCGATTTCTCGTATTTTAATGAAGATTTCGAGATACTTAACTGCCGATTAAAAAAAAAAGGAATTTTCCGAAGTTCGACCCCTAAGGTAGTGAAATTAGATAAAATGTGTTTTCACGAATTCGTGAATATCTTTTAGGATCGATGACATATCGACTTGGTTTTTGCTTAGAAAAATTACTCATACAAATTCCTACAAATATAATTCTGGATTTTGTCCTAATCTCACCCACATTATAGAATTATAAAACCCTTCGTATTTTCCGTGTTTGTTGAGTTAGAACTTTGTTTCTTCGCATATAGACGTTTTTTAATTTTTAGAAAATGTTTTAAAGATTTTTTAATTGCACGGATAAAAAAATCACAAATGTTCACTTGATTCTGTTTGGGCAAAGGTGTAAACATTAGCGGCACCCATCGATCTGACACCTTATTCATATACAAAATGCCATGCAGTATCAATCTAACCGATTTCTTTTCAATCTTACATTAAGCAAGTCCTCGGTTCGAATCCCGCGGGGTCCAGAATTTTCCGCATCGGGCTCGGTGAGATCATTCACAGTTGAGCACCAAATTAACTGTGCTCTACTCAGAGCCACAGACCTAAGAGATAGAGTAACAAGGTTAACACATCACGAAGACACGCACCGTACACAATGGTTACTGCGCAAGCACAAAAGGCGAGCTCCATTCTGTAACCCGAATCAGAGGCAAGTTGAGCATTGTATCAGCACCAGACTCTACACCGAAAGGTGAATGAGGTTAAAGGTAATACATACATGCATATTGTGCAGTCTTGGCTACAGTTTTTAACAATAATTCGCATCTTTTCTATTACTAATTTCTCCATTTTTACCACAATTTCAGAATTCTGTGTCGCTGCTGGTCTTCCGCTTCTAACATTCTCCTCGAGTATCTAGCACGCTTAAACTCATTTTACCATCGACGGACTGTCAGTTCTGATGGGAAAGCATGCTGGTAAACTCTTTTCAACCTTTTCAGTAAAATGAACACCCTCCCTAGTTAAGAATTTAATCACTGCTGTTTTATTTTTATAAACTTATATTACAACCCACTTTACTAAATCGGCTATAAAATCTAATGTTTTATACGAATCGGGATGAAACTTTCCAAACTGACTACGATGACATGCGGAATGGCAAATAACAAGATATTGTTTTTCAAAGCACACAAGATAGAGAACGGATTTTTTTTCTGATTTTCTCTTATATGCGATCGGAAATCTTTCTAAAATTCCACAGCACTCAAACGAAACGAAGTCGCAATTTCAGATTGGTGGGCTACATTTTGAGAGCTGTAAATATTCTACAAAACATTCACGGAACGTTAAAGCTACCACGCACAAACTCAGCTCGATGATCGCTGGACCATTGATGATTTCGCATAAAATCTTAACGCGAAAAGAAGTTCGACGAAACCAATTACGGGCCTCTTCTTTCTTGTACATAAAAAGCAATGGTGACGTCAACTTTCAAATAGCAAACGAACTTAACATAGTATATGAAATATTTTCTCTATTAAGTGTCGTCCTGACACATTTTTGTGTTCTTTTGCTGGGAACTAATTCGTTTGTAAATAATGAATACAATTACTCCACTTTAATTCGAAAATGTTACTTTTAATAGTTTATCTTTCTAAGACAGCCGGGCTAGGTTAAATATCCTGACTATTGATCTAAAGATCGCGAGTTCGATCTCCGATACCGGTGAGGTTTTTAAAAATGAAAAAAATACAGATGATTATTTTCTAAGCAGTCCTATCAGCCAATAGTAATGAGAAAAAAATTCAAATCGACCAATAGCATCAAAATTACACTGACTATTTGCTAGTAGCTAATTACACTGACTATTTGCGAGTAGCATCAAAATTACACTGAAAATCGTCCGACACTCATTAATGACCAATAGAAAAATTAGTTCACGAGCCGTAACCAAGACAATAAAAAAATTTCTTGGAAATTTTTTGTAGGTAGACCAACCTAACTGTGAGGGTTTGTGGCGTTACGATTTTCTTACCGAATCTGCATTCGAGCATTAATTCATATCCGGAAATTATTTTCGTGCATTCCAACAACGTCCTAATTTGCCCTCGCGTCCCGCTCGGGCAAATTAATACGACGTTATTGGACCACACTCAAAAAATTTCTGGAAAGAATTAATGCTCTTATGAGATTATATGTGACTATTTGGTAGTACCAAATTACAGCGAAAATCGTACGACACTCATTAATGACCAATAGAAAAATTAGTTCACGAGCCGTAACCAAGACAATAAAAAAATTTCTTGGAAATTTTTTGTAGGTAGACCAACCTAACTGTGAGGGTTTGTGGCGTTACGATTTTCTTACCGAATCTGCATTCGAGCATTAATTCATATCCGGAAATTATTTTCGTGCATTCCAACAACGTCCTAATTTGCCCTCGCGTCCCGCTCGGGCAAATTAATACGACGTTATTGGACCACACTCAAAAATTTCTGGAAAGAATTAATGCTCTTATGAGATTATATGTGACTATTTGGTAGTACCAAATTACAGCGAAAATCGTACGACACTCATTAATGACCAATAGAAAAATTAGTTCACGAGCCGTAACCAAGACAATAAAAAAATTTCTTGGAAATTTTTTGGTAGGTAGACCAACCTAACTGTGAGGGTTTGTGGCGTTACGATTTTCTTACCGAATCTGCATTCGAGCATTAATTCATATCCGGAAATTATTTTCGTGCATTCCAACAACGTCCTAATTTGCCCTCGCGTCCCGCTCGGGCAAATTAATACGACGTTATTGGACCACACTCAAAAAATTTCTGGAAAGAATTAATGCTCTTATGAGATTATATGTGACTATTTGGTAGTACCAAATTACAGCGAAAATCGTACGACACTCATTAATGACCAATAGAAAAATTAGTTCACGAGCCGTAACCAAGACAATAAAAAAATTTCTTGGAAATTTTTTGTAGGTAGACCAACCTAACTGTGAGGGTTTGTGGCGTTACGATTTTCTTACCGAATCTGCATTCGAGCATTAATTCATATCCGGAAATTATTTTCGTGCATTCCAACAACGTCCTAATTTGCCCTCGCGTCCCGCTCGGGCAAATTAATACGACGTTATTGGACCACACTCAAAAAATTTCTGGAAAGAATTAATGCTCTTATGAGATTATATGTGACTATTTGGTAGTACCAAATTACAGCGAAAATCGTACGACACTCATTAATGACCAATAGAAAAATTAGTTCACGAGCCGTAACCAAGACAATAAAAAAATTTCTTGGAAATTTTTTGTAGGTAGACCAACCTAACTGTGAGGGTTTGTGGCGTTACGATTTTCTTACCGAATCTGCATTCGAGCATTAATTCATATCCGGAAATTATTTTCGTGCATTCCAACAACGTCCTAATTTGCCCTCGCGTCCCGCTCGGGCAAATTAATACGACGTTATTGGACCACACTCAAAAAATTTCTGGAAAGAATTAATGCTCTTATGAGATTATATGTGACTATTTGGTAGTACCAAATTACAGCGAAAATCGTACGACACTCATTAATGACCAATAGAAAAATTAGTTCACGAGCCGTAACCAAGACAATAAAAAAATTTCTTGGAAATTTTTTGTAGGTAGACCAACCTAACTGTGAGGGTTTGTGGCGTTACGATTTTCTTACCGAATCTGCATTCGAGCATTAATTCATATCCGGAAATTATTTTCGTGCATTCCAACAACGTCCTAATTTGCCCTCGCGTCCCGCTCGGGCAAATTAATACGACGTTATTGGACCACACTCAAAAAATTTCTGGAAAGAATTAATGCTCTTATGAGATTATATGTGACTATTTGGTAGTACCAAATTACAGCGAAAATCGTACGACACTCATTAATGACCAATAGAAAAATTAGTTCACGAGCCGTAACCAAGACAATAAAAAAATTTCTTGGAAATTTTTTGTAGGTAGACCAACCTAACTGTGAGGGTTTGTGGCGTTACGATTTTCTTACCGAATCTGCATTCGAGCATTAATTCATATCCGGAAATTATTTTCGTGCATTCCAACAACGTCCTAATTTGCCCTCGCGTCCCGCTCGGCCAAATTAATACGACGTTATTGGACCACACTCAAAAAATTTCTGGAAAGAATTAATGCTCTTATGAGATTATATGTGACTATTTGGTAGTACCAAATTACAGCGAAAATCGTACGACACTCATTAATGACCAATAGAAAAATTAGTTCACGAGCCGTAACCAAGACAATAAAAAAATTTCTTGGAAATTTTTTGTAGGTAGACCAACCTAACTGTGAGGGTTTGTGGCGTTACGATTTTCTTACCGAATCTGCATTCGAGCATTAATTCATATCCGGAAATTATTTTCGTGCATTCCAACAACATCCTAATTTGCCCTCGCGTCCCGCTCGGGCAAATTAATACGACGTTGTTGGAACGCACTCAAAAAAATTTCCGGAAAAAATTAATGCTCTTATGAGATTATATGTGACTATTTTTTCAAAAACCATTCAAATCGTTCTTCTGCTGTAACACAGCTAGTTAAAAGTGGAGTAGGTAAACAGCAGTTGTTAAAAATAACAGGACACTCATATGGAGGCTCCATCAAACCATATCTACAACTTGAACTGTTTAAAAAATAATCACGCCGAATTACATTCGTGGTGTTATTTTTTTTTAATAATTTTAACTAGATTAGCACTCATCTTTGTAGCTATTAAATAGCAACAAAAATTCGTGAATCTAGTTAAAATCATCAAAAAATTATCACCACTTATGTAATTACTGTTGAAAATTTCTACTCGTTAATACAATGTGTAGCATGTGAAAGATCCCTTGCTAGGGTTGGAACTCTTTCGTCTCGGCAAAATTCTAAGTAAGACTTTGACCATATGACCACAGCAGCGGTGTCTAAGGTACCTGATAATCCGCATGCCTTGACCTTGTCCATAACAAACAAACATCTGCAACTTCTGAAGAACATTTTGTAACTTATAAGGAGGTTTAGAAATTAATTTTAGATTTTTCAATATCAATACATTTCCAACATTAAAAAAGGATATTCCAATTTACAGTAAAAATATGTGTCCTAGTAAAACTATATGAAATAGCAACTAGCAAGCAAGCATTGATAACTTCCTATCTTTATGTATAAACTGTTAATTGCAAGATAGGTAAAACTGTAAAACTTGGATAAAATAATGACCTGATAACACTTTTGCACACTAATTCAAAATTAAATAGTAGGTACCACCTGTTGCAGCTAAATCCATTATAACAAAATGTTATCCTACATAGTATTGCTGTTTTTACTACTTATTTTGAAAGTTGCAGGTGAGTTTCAATCTATCATCGAAAGCTATCCGAGTATATCTAATGGCATAATATTAGTTATAAAAAATACTATTCTGCAAATTAATGATAGGCAACTACATGTATTACAACTGTTCAACAGCTGGAAACAGAACTAAAAGAAAATTGGTCACCTCTGAAAAAAGATGACAACAGAACAGTAGCAAGCAAATTCAATTCAATTCAAGCATTAGAGTTTTTGATAAAGATGGAGGAATTCCAAAGAAATAACAAGAGACATTTTGAAAATGTAACTGTTATACGCAAATTAGAGCTGTTTTTTCCATTCATACCTAGATTACTTAAAAATTGAGTAGGGTAAAATACCGGTGAAAATTTGTATAAAAAAAATATTTGTGTCTCAATCCAGAATTACGTGTAGTATCCTTGTATCAAATTTCATTTAAATTCATTAATGAGTAAAGGTGATAGAGGCATGGTTCTGATATTATTGTCACCCTGTACCTATATGTTTTTACTTATTGTTGGCTACAGAATGTCATTAACTTAAATAGTCATATTTGAAATTGGAAGCGAAGAGACAACAGAGGCAGTAGCGGTAAAAAATAAATGAAGGATTTAGTATAAAGAAACTTGTGGAAAAAATGTAGGTAGGTAAAAGTAATTACTAGATATAAATTGTCAATAGAACGAACACAAAATAACAAAAATGAGTCTTTATGAAAGGAAAGACATGCAAGTGAAAAGAAGTGCGAGATGGATAGCTGAAAATGTAAGGAAAGAGTTGAGATGCAGAAAAAGCAATGACACAAAGCAAAACCATTAATATACATATTAACTGGAAGGAAAGACTTGTACTATTCATATAGGAGGTAGAAACGAGAGTCTATTTAAAACAGAAACGGCGTTGTTACGTGTGAAAAAGCTAATTACTACGTGTAACAAGATAAAAGATACACACCACTAACTTCAGTGGAACATGGGCGAGATTTTACTCTAAAAGCGTAGGTGTTTATGTCCAAAAGTCAATTTGGTTGAGACGTACAATTTACTTGTAATTGTTTCTGGGGTGCCACTTAGTCGGTTGCTCTAGCCTAATGGTGTTGGTGTCGTTCCCAATTCAGAATAGTCTAAGGCGTCTTGGTAATGTTGAAGTTTTATTTGCTGTATGAACTCACCTTGCCATCATACAATCTACATACTCGCCTTAAAAACACAAATAAACACAGTAGATACTAGGTAAGAACTTTTATTAGGCTAGTTGCAATCCAGCCGACGTATTGAAAAGCGTTAAGCCTTCCCTTAACCAGAAAAGATCAAGGCTTGTGTCCACTAGGCGAAAACTTGCGAGACACACGCATAAAAACTGTATAAATTTCAATGACTAATTGAAGATAAATCAAGATTGTATTTTTGACGGAATGTGGTTAATATGCAGGAACTACAGACGGTAACGAAGTAGTTTTTAGCATAATGCAGTAGTTAACAATATCGACATAAAAGCAAAACTAATCTTCAACAAATCAACGAGGCTTGAAGCTCCGGTTACATGGAGGTAACAAGGAGCTCAATGCTGGTATCTGAAACCGTTAACTTGGGATCAGAGAATGCTGTAACCTGGATTGCTGAAATGTGATAACCTGGTCTGTTGAAATGCTGGCCCACGGGGAGATGGGTTCCGGGCAATTCACCGAAAACAGTTCACCGAAAACAATTTACCGAAAACAGTTCACCGAAAAACTATTTACTGAAAGAACAATTCACCGAAAGAACAGTTCACCTAAAATCCCTTATATTATATAAATATACCTAAAATTTTAGATATGTTATATATTATTATATTATTTCTATCCGTATAGAAGAAGTGACCTTCGTCAAACAACAAACGTTTGCCTTTTTCACTGGTTATGTATTCGAGAGCCATTTCGAACTTCACTCTAGCAAAATTTTCTATAAACTAAACTCAATTAGGGAAATACTTATTTATTTATTTATTAGTAATACAACTTAATGACAATAATCTACTTTCTAATGAAAAGTAAATGTGAAGCAATTAGGGAAATATGTTTGGAATCCTCTTTTAGTGATTTAAACTTTCAGTAATACAACTTAATCTACTTTTATAATATAAAGTAATACGAGTTAATGATAATTACTAATACGATTAGTTTTTAACGACCTTATAAGGTTTCTAAATTTTTGTGTGTCGAAAACATATCAAGAATTGTTGGAGACTACAATAACGACAACATACCTTAGAAAAATGGATTTTAGGTGAATTGTTCTTTCGGTGAATTGTTCCTTCGGTAAATTGTTTTTCGGTGAACTGTTTTCGGTAAAATGTTTTCGGTAAACCCCCGCAAGGGGTAGTGGTCTCGGCCACTATTTGGGGAGTGACGACCCCACGGACCCTGAGTTACCTGGCAGTAGGGTAAAAATGCCGTACTCCCTGCGTTAAAGGGAAAATGGTCCTCCGAAAAGGGGGTTAGGCTTGGGGCTAACAACCCTATACCTATAAAAACATACCATTGGTATAATTGTTATGGAAGCTATACAAAGACCTCGGAAAGGACTGATAAACTGTAGACAACCCAAGCATCGAGATAGGAATAACGATCAAGAACTTAAACTAAATATTGGCACATGGAATGTTCTTACCATGTTGCAACCTGGTAAAATGCAAGAGATCGCAGAGGAATTAGAAAAATACAAGATGGATATAACGGCCCTCCAGGAAATTAGATGGAAAGGAGAAGGAAAGATTAACAAACCGAATTTCACGTTATATTATAGTGGACGTGAATCACAAGGAGAACAAGGAACCGCATTCATAATAAATAAAAGAACCAAAAATGCTATAATGGATTTTGAGGCAGTTGATAGTAGAATATCAAAACTGCGAGTAAAAGGAAAATTTTTTAACACCACACTAATCAACGTCTACTCACCAACTGAAGATGCGTCGGAAGAAATAAAAGATGATTTTTACGAAAAATTAAATCAAACCTATCAAAAAGCGAATATACACGACGCTATAATCGTCTTAGGAGATTTCAATGCGCAAATAGGCATCGAACAGGAAAATGAAGGAATCGCAGGGAAATACACGCTACACGAAAATACAAATGGAAATGGAGAAAGAGTTATCAATTTTGCTGCTGAAAATAATTTAGTAATAAGCAGTACAATGTTCCCACACAAGAGAATACATATGGGAACATGGAAAATGCCTGGAGACAGGACAATAAACCAAATTGATCATATCTTAGTAAGTAGAAGACGCGCTACCTCAATACAAGATGTAAGGTCCTTCAGAGGTGCAAACTGCGACTCAGATCATTTCCTAGTCAGAGCCAAAGTGAAACAGATGATAGCTGCTGTGAATAAGAAGAAGAAGGATAAACCAAAGAAATGGAACGTTGAAGATCTAAGACAGCCAACAAGCCAAATAGTATTCAAAGACGAAATTAAGAAAGAACTAACAAACCATGATCCGAAAGAAACGGTAGATGAAGAATGGGAAATAATAAAACAATCAGTACTTACAGTAACAAAACGCGTAATAGGAACCAGAAACAAACAGAAAAACCAAGACTGGTTTGATGAACACTGCAGAGTAGCAATACAAAAGAAGAATGATGCAAGGAAAAAGTACCTACAAAGAATGACAAGAACATCACTACAAGAATACAACAACAAGCGAAAAGAAGCAAACAAGATCTGTAGAAAAAAGAAACGAAATCTGATTAAAGAACAAATAGAAGAACTAGAACGACAAAACACAAATAAGAATCGCCGAAAATTCTATAAAGACGCAAAAAAGCTAACCAAGGCATATAACCCACCAGCAATATCATGTGTAAATAAAAGAGGGGAAGTTATAACTGATGAACGTGATATATTGAATAGATGGAAGGAATATTTCGAAGAACTCCTTTCGGATGCAGAAAACCCGGAGGAAATGGACGAAAATCAGTATCAGACAGTCGATCAGGAAATATTAGAACCAAGCTACGAGGAGGTCGTGGAAGTATTAATGAAGTTCAAAAATAACAAAGCCCCAGGTATCGACACAATAACAGCAGAAATGTTAAAACATGCAGGAGAAGAACTATGGGTTAGATTACACAGACTAATCATTAGAATATGGAATGAGGAACAAATGCCTGATGAATGGAAGGTGGGAGTGATTCACCCGATACTGAAGAAAGGAGATAGAAAGATATGCAGCAACTACAGGGGTATAACGCTGTTGAATGTATCCTATAAGGTACTTTCAAGTATTCTGTACAATAGAATTGCACACTTTGCAGAACAGTCATTAGGAGAATATCAGTGTGGATTCAGAGCAAACCGCTCCACCAACGACCAAATACACTTAATGAGGCAACTATTTGAGAAATGCTACGAGCACAACATAGCAGTATACAACCTATTTGTAGACTTCGAACAAGCTTTCGACAGAATACATAGGAACACACTAATGCACAAACTACCATCTTTAGGCATACCAATAAAACTTATCAAATTGGCTAGAATGACGCTAGAAGGATCAAGAGCAGTAATCTCAATACAAAGCAAATTAACCGAAAGCTTTAACGTGAACAGTGGGGTCCGACAAGGGGATGCTCTATCAGCATTATTATTTAATTTAGCCCTAGAGTCAGCAGTACGAAAATTAAACCTGGAGAACAACCTGCTAAATACCAAACAACAACAACTGTATGCATATGCAGATGATATTGTCATATCCTGCCGTAAAAAGGAAGCACTTCAATCAACATTTACCAAACTAAAAAACGAAGCTAAAGAAGTAGGTCTAAAGGTCAATACACAAAAAACTAAATACATGAGGAACACCAGAAATCAAACAAACCAAGAGAACATGGAAATAGAAGGACAAACCTTTGAGGAGGTAACGAGCTTCGTTTATCTAGGCTCAAAACTGCACAATAGGAACGATATGAGCGAAGAGATTAAGACAAGATGCATAGCTGGAGCTAAAAGCATGTATATATACAAGAAACTAATATCATCCCAACTAATAAGCAAAACGACGAAGCACAAGCTATATAAGACCCTAATAAGACCAATAACTACATATGCATGTGAAACATGGACCCTCACAAAAGCAGATGAAAACCGTTTAAGAATTTTTGAAAGAAGAATACTGCGCAAGATATTTGGACCCGTGCAAGAAACAGATGGAACATGGAGATGCAGAATGAACCACGAACTAAATGCACTAATACACGGAGAAGATATAGTGAGGTTTGTGAAATCTCAAAGAATTAGATGGCTGGGTCATATACAGAGAATGGAAGAGGAAAGACCAACAAGAAAGATAACGGAATGGAAACCCTGCGAAACGAGACATAGGGGCAGACCCAAGAAAAGATGGAAAGATGATGTAACGGAAGATCTTAGGAAACTTGGATGCAGGAACTGGTGGACCATAGCTGCCGGTAGAAAGAGATGGCAGACCATTGTAGAGCAGGCCAAAACCCACCCCGGGTTGTAGCGCCAACCGAAGAAGAAGAAGAAGTTTTCGGTAAACTGTTTTCGGTGAATTGCCCTAGATCCCGGGGAGATAATTCAACCTGAATCGAGAAGCAGGAAAAATTCAGTGGTACGCGATAATCAGGTCTCATCAAGATTGCATTTTTGACTACGGTAGTAACTTAATTAACGATAAACAGAACCAGAAAGATTTACGAACTACAAATGTAAATTATCTAGTAATAAACTAATATAGTTTTTCGACAAAAATATTACTTTTGTAAGCATCGCTTAAATAAACACGAGTAGAAAGGGGACAGCTTTCCCCCACCACTTTTAATTGATTCGCGGTTTAATTCGCGGATTTATTCGCGGATTTCGCGGTTTTAATTTCGCGGTTTGATCTAATTAATTTCGCGGTTTGATCTAATTAATTTCGCTGTTTGATCTAATTAATTTCGCGGTTTGATCTAATTAATTTTCACATGTGCTACTGATTAAATTACGCATTAGCTTCCGATTAAATTACGCGTCGGACTTCGGCGGCCATCTTGGTTTTCTGGCGCGAATATTTGAATTTAAATTTTTCTTCTAAGTTCAATTTTTGAATTTTAAACTTCCCGGGATGTCCGCCATCTTGGTTTTCTGCGTGCGCACTTCTCACGGCTGTCGTTTTTTAATTTTCGCGGAAAATATATTAATTTCAAACTGCTAGATCTATCTCACTCTTCTGCCCCCTTGGCTGTCTCTCTCGTACATTCACAGAAGGACTATTTATATTTAAAGAAAGCTATTTGCGTCGGGCCCAAGTGGGATTCGAACCCTAGTTTTCTGGCCAACAGCCTCAGGACCCTACCGTTGAGCTATCGAGGTCTGTTGAATATATAGGATTTGAACGAAACGCCATTTCGCTGCTCTGCCGTCACTCTGCCCGAATTTAAAACAATCTATTTTTTGAGAAATATGATTTATAAGATCTGGAATGTATAGCTTATTGTGTTTAAAGGTAGATACATTTAAAAAAAAATTAGATTTGTAACAGCTTATTAATTATTTTATAGTTTGCGCCTGCTATATGGCTGGATTAACGAGATCCTCATTGTCCCTACCTACTATAGGAAATTTCCGTCTAAGTTCCCTTTTTAAAACAGGTCGGTGCCTGTGTTTTGTTTGGTTTTAAAGGTTTGAACATTGTACCACTTAGCTGTTCTGACATTACACTTCCATATTCATATTATAAATAAATTTTAAATGTTATTTTCGACTGAGTTTTAGCCGCTTATAAATTACAACAGCTAGTTTAAAAATTAAATGGGCGATAAGAGCTAAAGGCAGATCGTAATATAAAACGAGTTACAAATTTTATTTTAGTATCTTCCTGAAATACTGATAATACGTATTGCTTGAATAAGAAAGAGATAAACATAAAATGCGTAATTATTCGCAATGGAATTTGCTATGATATCACCGACTCTGCAGAACTTTCTATTTCGTCATCCTCAAATGGCCTAACACGTCGTTGCCTGTCGGTCACAATTATATATATCAGCAATAAGATAACATGAACAAGAAGATATACGTGAAGAAAGAGATAAACATAGTAGCAAGTATTGGAGAAGACTTGACTAATTTTAATTATGACATTTGTCAACTAAACATGCCTACTAATATAATTTTTTGTATGCCTATCTTTTTCTTACTCATATAGGTAAGAAAGGGTGGTGCGTTGCTTTCAGCTACCGTGTTCCAAAGATATCCGAGTCTTATTGTATAAGAATGGTTGTCCCCCATAAATTTGAATAAAAACAGACAATTTCGTTGAAAAAAATAGCTTTTCAATATCGTTTGCAAATAAGACAAGGGATACTTGTAAAAATATAAGTCAAACCATTTTTTCTTGTAAAAAAAATTTACGAAAAGACGTATGTGTTGACGACAAATTAAAATAAATTTGAATAAAATCACGCAAAATTACGAAAATACGTAGAAAATTTATAAAAATCGCCATCTTGTCACATTAAATTCTGCAAAAACGACAAAAAACAATATTTTTATACAACTTTCATTGAAAAAATAGTAAAATTTTACGAAAATACGTCTGTGTTGACGACAAATGAAAATAAATTTGAATAAAAACACGCAAAAATTACGAAAAGACGTATGTGTTGACTCCCAAAGTAACAAAAATTTGAATAAAAAAGCACAATTTCGTTGAAAATCTTTACAAAGCGACTTTATAGTACCGAAAAAATATGTAAAAAAGTTTTAAGAGTTATTTCTAAGCATAATTTTGCAAACGTTTAACAAATAAACCGTAATTTTTTAAAGTACATCACACAATTATGAAATTGTAGTTCAATTTATATGAATTTTCGATACTTTGTATGTGAAAAATAGCTTCAATTACTAATATTTGAATAAAAACATGCAATTTCCAAAGCATTTTGTTTAAAATTTAAGAAAATCGACAGCATCTCCCATGAAAATTTATAAAAATCGGCATCTTGTCACATTAAATTCTGCAAAAACGACAAAAAACAATATTTTTATACAACTTTCATTGAAAATAGTAAAATTTTACGAAAATACGTCTGTGTTGACGACAAATGAAAATAAATTTGAATAGAAACGCGCAAAAATTACGAAAAGACGTATGTGTTGACCCCCAAAGTAACAAAAATTTGAATAAAATCACGCAATCATACAGCATCTCACATAAATTTTCACAAAAATCGACATCATGTCATATAAATTATACAAAAACTGTCATCATGTCACTTGAAATTATACAAAAAAACGACATTTTTACTAAACACACGACGAAAATTGAACAAAAATCACGCAGTCATACAGCATCTCACATAAATTTTCACAAAAATCGACATCATGTCATATAAATTATACAAAAACTGTCATCATGTCACTTGAAATTATACAAAAAACGACATTTTTACTAAACACACGACGAAAATTGAACAAAAATCACACAATTACACGCCATCTCACATAAATTTTTACAAAAATCGACATCATGTTACATAAACTATGCATAATTTTGCAAATGTTTTACACTTTTTATAAAATGCATCACTCAAAATTAAAAGAAATAGCAATTTCGTTGAAAAAATCTTTTACCACAAGCGTTTCGATAAACAAAATTCAAAAATTCTTGTACTTTTGATGGAAATATTAGTATGTTGATCACAAATTAACATAAACTTGAATAAAACACACAATTTCGTTGAAAAATTTGCAAATGTTTTACACTTTTCTATAAAATGTATCGCCCAAAATTAAAAGAAATCACAATTTTTTAAATTATATCACGCCATTATGAAATCGTAGATTGATTTTTTGAAATTTTACACTTTGTAACTGTAAAATAACTGCAAATACTAATATTGTAGCTTTAGACTTTGTAATTATTGCAGATTCGACAAAAAAACAAAAGCAGAGTAGAAATAAAAAACACAAACACTTTGTAATAAACAAATATATTGTTCTTATTTCGTATAATACTTAATAATATAAATATAAATGTACAGCAGAATGTCTTATTTTCTAAAAATTTGCTAGCAATTTACAAAACTGTAGTTTGAGGTGCACGACATTTCAAATTAAAAAGGCTGCAAGTAATAAAATCAGAATTTCATTGTGTAATTTTAAAGTTTAAGATGCACCCAATCTAGAATTCCCTTCGTTTTTGGTGTTGATGACATCTGCCTTAGAGGCGTTTTTCTAACGGCCCTTTTTTGGAGGCGTTTCCTTATCGGCGTTCTTCTGACTGAACCTTTTTGATGTGGACTTGGATGAGTAGCTGGTGTTTTTAATTTATATTCTAAATCGGACTCGCAGTTATCAGTTTCCATTTCGGTTTTTCCTGTAGTACCAGTCGGGGTTGGCTTCTTTTGCTGTTTAGGTTTAGCTAGCAGCACATTAGCAACGTTAAGGTCTTTGATGTAATCAGCAAACTGTAGGCGTCCGGGTGGATTAATAGTTTTTCGAGGCCGCAGAGTGTCGTGAATTAAATCGATTATGTTAGACGCCGGTAAAATTTCACCCTTTATAGTAACGGTACCCTTGTGATCCCAGCTCACATCGCTTGAGGTACTCAAAATGCGTAGGAAAACTTCAGCTTTTTTCTTAAAAGTTTTGGGAAGTGTAGATAAAATAACGGCATTTGATAGGCTGTCACTGGTTGTTTCAATAGGTATTTTGATTGGCTGCCGCGCCTGGTTTGTGAAATGAAGGAATCGTTGTAAAACCTGATTGTACTGGATCCATTTATCGTGATCAGTTAAGTTGGACTTTAAAACTTTTTGCATTTCGTCATCAAGCTGTGATAATATATTTTTCTCCGCATCATCGCCAGACTTAAGACGTTGGACAAATTCCGGCGATACAATCAACATCTTCCGCTCTTTGTCCATTTTAGTCGAAAAGGGGCTCAGTCGTTTGTTCTGGTAGAGCCGTCGTGAATAAACTAGCTTAAAATCAAGACTTTCATAATAAATATATAAAAAATATGCCAGGTACGGGAATCGAACCCGTATTCTCTCTCGAGATCAGAGCTTGAATCTGACGCCTTAACCATTCGGCCAACCTGCCTCACTATATAAACGAGCACTCTCTGCATAATTAAGAAAACATATAGTTTAAAAGCCTTCTATTTGCAATTTCATACAATATTTCATATAAATTAAGCCATGTACAAATTTCTAAATCGGTTTTGATATATATTTTATCGAAAGACATGACCCTCAGCTGCCGTTTTATTATTTGTCGAGATGCGTCATCGCTGAATTTTACAAGTGCCATCCTGTCTGCGATGTGACGCACGCAGTGTTTCCAGACCTTTTTATTTTAAAATTCTATAAAATCAGAGGTCCAAACTGCTGCCGCATCAGGTAACAGAGTACAATGGTTTAAAACGTGTTAGTGCGGCAGCAGTCGGGCCTCTGGTTTTATAGAATTTTAAAATAAAAAGGGATGGAGACATTGCATACGTCACACAGCAGACAGGTTGGCTCTTGTAAATTCAACGATGACGCATCTCGACAAATAATAAAATGGCAGCTGAGGGTCATGTCTTTCGATAAAATATATATCAAAACCGATTTAGAAATTTGTACATGGCTTAATTTATATGAAATATTGTATGAAATTGCAAATAGAAGGCTTTTAAACTATATATTTTCTTAATTATGCAGAGAGTGCTCGTTTATATAGTGAGGCAGGTTGGCCGAATGGTTAAGGCGTCAGATTCAAGCTCTGATCTCGAGAGAGAATACGGGTTCGATTCCCGTACCTGGCATATTTTTTATATATTTATTATGAAAGTCTTGATTTTAAGCTAGTTTATTCACGACGGCTCTACCAGAACAAACGACTGAGCTCCTTTTCGACTAAAATGGACAAAGAGCGGAAGATGTTGATTGTATCGCCGGAATTTGTCCAACGTCTTAAGTCTGGCGATGATGCGGAGAAAAATATATTATCACAGCTTGATGACGAAATGCAAAAAGTTTTAAAGTCCAACTTAACTGATCACGATAAATGGATCCAGTACAATCAGGTTTTACAACGATTCCTTCATTTCACAAACCAGGCGCGGCAGCCAATCAAAATACCTATTGAAACAACCAGTGACAGCCTATCAAATGCCGTTATTTTATCTACACTTCCCAAAACTTTTAAGAAAAAAGCTGAAGTTTTCCTACGCATTTTGAGTACCTCAAGCGATGTGAGCTGGGATCACAAGGGTACCGTTACTATAAAGGGTGAAATTTTACCGGCGTCTAACATAATCGATTTAATTCACGACACTCTGCGGCCTCGAAAAACTATTAATCCACCCGGACGCCTACAGTTTGCTGATTACATCAAAGACCTTAACGTTGCTAATGTGCTGCTAGCTAAACCTAAACAGCAAAAGAAGCCAACCCCGACTGGTACTACAGGAAAAACCGAAATGGAAACTGATAACTGCGAGTCCGATTTAGAATATAAATTAAAAACACCAGCTACTCATCCAAGTCCACATCAAAAAGGTTCAGTCAGAAGAACGCCGATAAGGAAACGCCTCCAAAAAAGGGCCGTTAGAAAAACGCCTCTAAGGCAGATGTCATCAACACCAAAAACGAAGGGAATTCTAGATTGGGTGCATCTTAAACTTTAAAATTACACAATGAAATTCTGATTTTATTACTTGCAGCCTTTTTAATTTGAAATGTCGTGCACCTCAAACTACAGTTTTGTAAATTGCTAGCAAATTTTTAGAAAATAAGACATTCTGCTGTACATTTATATTTATATTATTAAGTATTATACGAAATAAGAACAATATATTTGTTTATTACAAAGTGTTTGTGTTTTTTATTTCTACTCTGCTTTTGTTTTTTTGTCGAATCTGCAATAATTACAAAGTCTAAAGCTACAATATTAGTATTTGCAGTTATTTTACAGTTACAAAGTGTAAAATTTCAAAAAATCAATCTACGATTTCATAATGGCGTGATATAATTTAAAAAATTGTGATTTCTTTTAATTTTGGGCGATACATTTTATAGAAAAGTGTAAAACATTTGCAAATTTTTCAACGAAATTGTGTGTTTTATTCAAGTTTATGTTAATTTGTGATCAACATACATATATTTCCATCTAAAGTACAAGAATTTTTGAATTTTGTTTATCGAAACGCTTGTGGTAAAAGATTTTTTCAACGAAATTGCTATTTCTTTTAATTTTGAGTGATGCATTTTATAAAAAGTGTAAAACATTTGCAAAATTATGCATAGTTTATGTAACATGATGTCGATTTTTGTAAAAATTTATGTGAGATGGCGTGTAATTGTGTGATTTTTGTTCAATTTTCGTCGTGTGTTTAGTAAAAATGTCGTTTTTTGTATAATTTCAAGTGACATGATGACAGTTTTTGTATAATTTATATGACATGATGTCGATTTTTGTGAAAATTTATGTGAGATGCTGTATGACTGCGTGATTTTTGTTCAATTTTCGTCGTGTGTTTAGTAAAAATGTCGTTTTTTGTATAATTTCAAGTGACATGATGACAGTTTTTGTATAATTTATATGACATGATGTCGATTTTTGTGAAAATTTATGTGAGATGCTGTATGATTGCGTGATTTTATTCAAATTTTTGTTACTTTGGGGGTCAACACATACGTCTTTTCGTAATTTTTGCGCGTTTCTATTCAAATTTATTTTCATTTGTCGTCAACACAGACGTATTTTCGTAAAATTTTACTATTTTTCAATGAAAGTTGTATAAAAATATTGTTTTTTGTCGTTTTTTTCATGGGAGATGCTGTCGATTTTCTAAAATTTTAAACGAAATGCTTTGGAAATTGCATGTTTTTATTCAAATATTAGTAATTGAAGCTATTTTTCACATACAAAGTATCGAAAATTCATATAAATTGAACTACGATTTCATAATTGTGTGATGTACTTTAAAAAATTACGGTTTATTTGTTAAACGTTTGCAAAATTATGCTTAGAAATAACTCTTAAAACTTTTTTACATATTTTTTCGGTACTATAAAGTCGCTTTGTAAAGATTTTCAACGAAATTGTGCGTTTTTATTCAAATTTTTGTTACTTTGGGAGTCAACACATACGTCTTTTCGTAATTTTTGCGTGTTTTTATTCAAATTTATTTTCATTTGTCGTCAACACAGAAGTATTTTCTTAAAATTTTACTATTTTTTCAATGAAAGTTGTATAAAAATATTGTTTTTTGTCGTTTTTGCAGAATTTAATGTGACAAGATGCCGATTTTTATAAATTTTCTACGTATTTTCGTAATTTTGCGTGCTTTTATTCAAATTTATTTTAATTTGTCGTCAACACATACGTCTTTTCGTAAATTTTTTTTACAAGAAAAAATGGTTTGACTTATATTCTTACAAGTATTCCTTGTCTTATTTGCAAACGATATTGAAAAGCTATTTTTTTCAACGAAATTGTCTGTTTTTATTCAAATTTATGGGGGACAACCATTCTTATACAATAAGACTCGGATATCTTCGGAACACGGTAGCTGAAAGCAACGCACCACCCTTTCTTACCTATATGAGTAAGAAAAAGATAGCCATACAAAAAATTATATTAGTAGGCATGTTTAGTTGACAAATGTCATAATTAAAATTAGTCAAGTCTTCTCCAATACTTGCTACTATGTTTATCTCTTTCTTTACGTATATCTTCTTGTTCATGTTATCTTATTGCTGATATATATAATTGTGACCGACAGGCAACGACGTGTTAGGCCATTTGAGGATGACGAAATAGAAAGTTTTGCAGAGTCGGTGATATCATAGCAAATTCCATTGCGAATAATTACGCATTTTATGTTTATCTCTTTCTTATTCAAGCAATACGTATTATGAGTATTTCAGGAATATACTAAAATAAAATTTGTAACTCGTTTTATATTACGATCTGCCTTTAGCTCTTATCGGCCATTTAATTTTTAAACTAGCTGTTGTAATTTATAAGCGGCTAAAACTCAGTCGAAAATAACATTTAAAATTTATTTATAATATGAATATGGAAGTGTAATGTCAGAACAGCTAAGTGGTACAATGTTCAAACCTTTAAAACCAAACAAAACACAGGCACCGACCTGTTTTAAAAAGGGAACTTCGACGGAAATTTCTTATAGTAGGTAGGGACAATGAGGATCTCGTTAATCCAGCCATATAGCAAGCGCAAATTATAAAATAATTAATAAGCTGTTACAAATCTAATTTTTTTTAAAATGTATCTACCTTTAAACACAATAAGCTATACATTCCAGTTCTTATAAATCATATTTCTCAAAAAATAAATTGTTTTAAATTCGGGCAGAGTGACGGCAGAGCAGCGAAATGGCGTTTCGTTCAAATCCTATATATTCAACAGACCTCGATAGCTCAACGGTAGGGTCCTGAGGCTGTTGGCCAGAAAACTAGGGTTCGAATCCCACTTGGGCCCGACGCAAATAGCTTTTTTTAAATATAAATAGTCCTTCTGTGAATGTACGAGAGAGACAGCCAAGGGGGCAGAAGAGTGAGATAGATCTAGCAGTTTGAAATTCAAATATTTTCCGCGAAAATTAAAAAACGACAGCCGTGAGAAGTGAGCACGCAGAAAACCAAGATGGCGGACATCCCGGGAAGTTTAAAATTCAAAAATTGAACTTAGAAGAAAAATTTAAATTCAAATATTCGCGCCAGAAAACCAAGATGGCCGCCGAAGTCCGACGCGTAATTTAATCGGAAGCTAATGCGTAATTTAATCAGTAGCACATGTGAAAATTAATTAGATCAAACCGCGAAATTAATTAGATCAAACAGCGAAATTAATTAGATCAAACCGCGAAATTAATTAGATCAAACCGCGAAATTAAAACCGCGAAATCCGCGAATAAATCCGCGAATTAAACCGCGAATCCGCGAATCAATTAAAAGTGGTGGGGGAAAGCTGTCCCCTTTCTACTAACACGTAAGTCACAGCCGCCCCAAATTCACGCGTGGTTTGCTTTAGTTTAGATCTCTCAAATTGCTTTCGGTCAAAACGAAAATAATTGTCCAATTCACGCCAGCGGTTTGAGCGGGGTGTACAACGCCCGCCCCGCCAGCAGCCTCCCTGTTCGAGAGCAAGGAGACTAAAGGGTGAACAGCTGCATATGCACGTCACCTGTTTCGCGTTCAGCGCAAAAACATTCCTTCCAAAAAGCTAATATCAGCGGCATGTGCTTGAAATTGTACGCGAGAAAGAAATTAACATAACAGTATACTTAATAGATTAAAGGAATATTTCATGGAAATATATAGGCTACAAGAAATATAAGTAAGACGACTATATGAGCTAAAAAATGTAGAATTGGAAATAAACACTGAAGAACAATCTAAATATGAAACAATGAATACCATAAATATGATACAAAGAGGAAAAATAGCTAGTAAAAACAAGAATCAAAGGAAATATTAACATCATTTGGTATTTGCATGTAAGATATGGGAAGAAAAAAGTATCTGAGGATTGGACAAGAAAACGAATTACTTCAATACCAAAACCTGGGGGAAAAGTCAAATAACTGACCATTATTTTATTGCGTGTTACTAGCATAATACTAGAAATATTAGAAAATGAAGTGGATGACATTTTGCATTTTAGTTTTTTTTCATATGTATGAACATTTGTGCATTGTTGCTAATTCTTTTACAACTGAATACTAATCATTCGCTATATTTACTTAGTTAAAACACAAATATAATTCTTAAGACAAGAAGTGGTCCACTCCCTACACTAAATTTCAAATAAGAATACAGAAGGTGGCGCTCCAAACTTAAACTCAGGTTTACACTAGGAAAATATAAGTTTATTTGACTGCTCGTGTTTTACAATAATTTTGTCCTATATAATTCAAATAAACGTTTCAGGCCAGCCTTTTTGTCCACTGTTTATTGGTGTTCCTTTTATATTTTTAGAATTCATACCTAATATCAAATAGACAATTTAAAAAAAAATCAGATGGTTGTAAGACGGCTTTGTTTAGACCAATCACGGCCACAATTATGATTAATACTTAGTTCCAAGTACTGCATGCTTATTTGAAATTTAGTATAGTAATTTTTTAACTTCTGGTCTTAACAGTCACATCTGCAACAATGTCGCATAATATTTTTTTTTAGGAGCCATATACCAAAGAGATTGTAGTCCATTAGTACTGAATGAGGATAGAATTCTCTGTGTGTGCAATGCGACGTACTGTGATACAATACCTCCTGTACAGAGATTGAAACCAATGAGATATGTAAAGTACACATCAAGTGAATCAGGACTCAGATTTTAAAAAAATATAGGCCACTTTGAGTTAACAACTGTTGTTTCCCCAAATGCTACAGTTATCAAACTGCATCCGAAAAAGACATTTCAAAAAATTATTGGATTTGGAGGGGCTTTCACAGATGCTGCTGGCATAAACATAAACTCTTTAAACGCAGAAGCAAAGAATAAACTTTTGAGGTAAACTAAATGTAACATTTTTTATAGTTGATGCTAAAAGTAATGGTAGTACGAGTAAAATTTTTAGTCATTAACGGCTGTGATAAATTATGAAAAAGAAAATAAATCAAATTTGTTTTATTTTAAAAATGAAGTTTTCAACCAAATTGTTTCTATTTCATACATTACATTATTTATATTATACCAACACAGAAATTGGTGCTGTCCAGAATATTAACATTTAAACTTTTGATTTAATTGTATGTGGCTTCCATTACCACGATTTACGTCGCTGGTTGAAGTTTGTTACAAGAAATCCCGAAGGAAAAGATATTAGAAAGTTTTTCCGTTTTTAATTAACATAGGAACTATGAAACATATAAGTAAAACCATACATTTTATACATTTTTAAACTGTTCTAAATGTTAATATTCTAAATGTCACAATAGCCAAGACCAATCCAAAAACAACTAAATTTTAATTTCTGAAAAAGTTACGTGAAATTGTAGGGAAACGTAAAAAAAAATATTATTTGCTACAGCTCAAAACGACTTTCACGACCTTAAAGCATTTTGGGAATAATGGGTCGTTAGGACACGTTAATCTTCAGAAAGGCAACGCTCACTCTAATCACTCCTCCAATTGCTGTAACAGACGGTTGACCGGCTATTGCTCAGGGAGAGGGGGGTCAGATCAACACAGAGTATTTTAGACCAAGATGCTGTTACAATAGGGGGAAAATGAGCGCCACGAATGTCATTGATAGAATGGGGGAGAAACTTTTCGGCGGGCCGTCGTAGAAATTCTAAGTCAGAGGACCGACACTTAACTTCGACGGTCTTGTGCGACGTCCCGGTTTCTTAGGGACCTACCTTGGTTGGCCTGCTGGCCGCGCCGGTCACCTTACAATTAATACATCCAAGAAAGAATATTACATGTACATAAACACATATACGCATAATAAATAACAGTCTAGAGTGTCGAAAAGAATGCAAATCTATTAAAATGTATGTAAGTAAATATTTGACATGAATACTTGTAAAAGGTGTTAGTAATTCTATAATTTGCTTAACAACGACAGGTATGACACAAAAAGTGTATTGGTTACATTGAAAGAACAGTGGTGAACAAGCCGCACAAAAATTCAGAATGATATGACGTAACAATGATTACAATTTATTTTAAAGGCTTTGGCACACAGGACGCGGTCTTTCGCGGCGGGCAGCGATCGCGCGATTTTCTCGGCGGTCGGCGATATGGCTACGTCACATACGGAGCGATATCTGTGTTGTGTTAGTCTTCTGCAGAGCAGGTTCGCAGTAGTATTTTGCTGATTATTTTGCCAGTAGGACATAATTTCAATAGATATTATTTATAATACTTTTTTGAGGTAGCTAATAATAAATAATAGGTAACTACCTAATAAAATAATTTTGTGAAATAATTAAATTGTTAAACCAGAAATAATATTGTGAAATAAAAACATATTAGTAACTTACTAGTAATGTTCAGCTCTTCTGCAATCACGATTCATGTTTCTGCCTTTTTCACCACATTTTTGTAGAACTGGTGTGAAGTGTCTGTCGTACAAACACAAGTACTTTCTTACTTTTTCTATCAACATTTCCGTTTCTTCTCCCATCTTGAAAAAACCTCTCAACAAACTGATGTGGATCGCCTGGATCGCGCGATATTTTTGTGATTTTGTACAAACGTATCTCCTGCCGCCGCGGTCAAGAATGTTTCGCTGCGACAGATCGCCTCGTGTGTGACAGGGATAATGCAATGTTGCTTCATACAAACATATCGTCGGATCGCGGCGGGCAGATATCGCTGCCCGCCGCGACAGACCGCGTTCTGTGTGCCAAAGCCTTAAAAGTAGGTCACGCGCGTCGGCTTCAAATATGGCTGTAGCCACGTATACATTACGCCACTTTAATGTCAACACAAGCGCGTTTCACAAACGCTCTAAAATTACACAAACGAGAAAAACAAGTAGTTTACAATACTTGAGTAATGTCCTGCGATGCTGTTGATTGATGCAGCAGAAAGGTCTCTCCGTCTCATCGAAGTCTCTGCAAATGGTTAAAGGACAGCGCAGATTGCTGGTAGTCGAAACGACGTGATGAAATGAACTCCCAAAATGCCGGATTTTGCATGAAAGTCCTTGTAGCGAAAGCCATTGGGAGGAGAGAAGGGAAAACAACACCTAATTACCACAGTTTTATAGATTTAGCACGTCGAAAATCCTCACTCGTAGAATCCGTCCAAAGCGTTAATTGCTCAAAGAGTGCTACAATACAACGGGGAGGATTGGTTCGACCATAACACACACCCGCCAAGGGACGTTCAACCACACACAGCCGTACGGTAATAGCTTCAGACGATGGGTTTCTCTTACAACGAAACGCACCACAAAAAGCATACGAACAACGGCTTTATATTTATTTTGTAGACGCCCCACAGCGACCGAAGCTCCCGTGGGATTGACACAGCTGAACACAATGACGAGATAGGTTTTCGCGCGAAAAAACGATGCGCCGCGATAAACATGTGGCGACTTGTTTGCTGTAGCGCGGGACTTAAATTACCAGGCTAGTTTTTACGACTCGGCGTCATAGCAACATCTATGCCGGGTTTCACACGTGTAAGCGATCAAAACTACACTATACTGGAAGGAGCGGGTTTGCCAATATTTAAAGAAAAATATGCGGGAAAGAGCGGATACTTGGAACTGTAAGTAGGGGATTTTAATCTGGTCTTAACATATTATATTTTAATGTTCTAGAGAAAACCAATTTTTGTGTTGATATAATATAAATAATGTAATATATGAAACAAAAACAATTTTCCTGAAAACTTAATTTAAAATAAAACAAATTTGTTTTATTTTCTTTTTCATATTTCACTAAAATTTTAATTTTAAAGTTGAATAAATAAATGTCCATTTTTTTAGGAAAAGGTATTGTTATAGTTGGAGAGTTTATTTGTTAGCTTATAAAAATCTGAAAATGTTTATTATTTATTGCTAAACAATATCCAAATTTTGCAAATTTATTTACGAAATTCTGATTAACTTCTTTCTAAGAAAATTCTGCCCAATTTAAGGATTTAATTATTTCAAATACTGAAATTCTGCTTTTACAGGTCGTACTTTTCTGACGAAGGCATAGAGTATAATTTAGGCAGGGTGCCCATTGCTGGTACAGACATGTCCACCCGCTCATACACATACGATGATGGACCTGAGGATGTAATGCTCCATAATTTTAAACTGCAATCAGAAGATTATTTTTTAAAGGTAGGCTTTCATTTAAATATGATGGTTGTGTTGTAGACAGGAAAGCTTATATATCAGAAAATTCACCACTCTCTCAAAATTCTTACTATATGAAACCAATAAGCACCATTACAACATTTACCTATTTTCAATACAATGACTCTATCTGTTATATTGGCAAGTCTAGGTTTAGAAGAACGTTGCTTAACCAATTTGATATCGTCTTATATCCAAGACGAAGTACACAAATAATACCTGATATTTTCAATGGTATTCGTAACAATGAATAACAGAAAAGACATGCGTAGATAATTCTCTTTTTCTACCTTTCGGTGGACATTACAGAAAATAAGAAAATGCTCGTATATTTTTTAAATTTAACTGAATAGATTAATAAAAACTAGTTTTGTCAGGACATTTTTAAAATGTACGAATGTACGGCTAATTGGCCTATTTTCTAAATTACGACCCCGTGTGTATATAGGTTTTTCATATTTTTCCGCTTGAATTTAAGTGTATCGAGTTTTATGCAGGCATTATAGCGTTACGCAGCTGTGAAACCGCTTCGGGCTGTGGCTGAACACGTCAGGTCATTTTGGTATTTTAAATAGCCACCTAGGCTTTAGGGCAGCGTGCCCGTATGCTAAACCCTTTTAGTTACTTATTTGGCTCCATCGCCTAATTCCAGAATCATGATTTTGCACATATTTGGCCCCAAACGCAGTATTTCTCGTCGGTTGGAGCGCCCCTCTGATGGCGCTTTGGCAGCCGAGCGTTATCGCTCGCAAGAATTCCGAATCTTCTAGAAAACACGCCGCTGCGGCGTGCTACCATTGTCGCCGGCATTAATTTGCTTCATCTTATCGCCTCACGATTGGCTGCCGAGGTATAGTCACGTGGGGACGCGACCGATGTGACATGTGGCAGCGCTTCCCTCTGGGCAGTTGATCGCAGCCCGTTGCAGAGAGCGTTCGTGTGGTGGTTGTGTGTGAGTTCCGAATTGTTTTCGGCGTAGCGTGGGTGCATCCTGAGCCCAGTTCCTGCTCCCGTAAGTAAGGGATCGTGCCCCTTCATCTCGACATTCGAGGATCTGTCCCGCAGAACGAAAGTGGCCCATTTTTCGTCGTCCAGTTGTACGCGTCCTGACGCGTCTCACGTCGCCAGTATGGCGGATGCCCACTCATCACTATAGCCGTCGAACATCGAATGTACCTGCCACCTAAAACTGCAGCCTGTCGCAACTCAACTGTACCAGGCTCCCCAACCGCCACGTATTAAGGTATGTGTCTTTGAACTGATTACCGCTGTGAACGCGAGTGTACCTGTCCCGCGGAGAGCATTAAGCCCCGCGTACGAGCTGTTTTGGGACGCCGCGAGCGAGCCCGTCACGTCTCTTGTGCCTACAGGCACTGTCGTCATATTTGTGCGTTCATTCCAAATTACAGACTGTCTATTTTACAAGGGCTTGCCTTACTGTTTGCTGCATAAGGCGTCGCGCCCGCATGCTGTGCGTTCATTCCCAAATTACAGACTGTCTATTTTACAAGGGCTTGCCTTACTGTTTGCTGCATAAGGCGTCGCGCCCGCATATTTGTGCGTTCATTTCGAAGTACAGACTGTCTATGTTACAAGTGCTACTTTGTTCATTACTGTACGTTGCATAAGGCTTCGCGCCCACATGTTGCGCATTCATTCCGAACTTTAGGTTGTATCTTTGCACGAGCTTGCGCCTAGTGCTACCTTGTTTATTCGGAACATCTGTCGCTAGGTTTAGAGCGCGCGCCAGCTGGTGTTTTCTTAGATATAATCTATTTATAGATATAGGGCGACGCACTCCGCTGCCCCATTGTAACCCGTGATTCAATATATGATTTATTAGTTAAGGGAACTATTGTTTTGTTTCGACTTGTGCATGTTCTGTTTCAGATAAGCGCCCCCCCCCCCTTCAGTGTAATGATTATTGTGCGACGGGACGAGGGAGCTTTGAGCGTACAGGTGGGTGAGACAGCTGCGTAGTCGCGGTCGGATCGACACCTAATTACAATCTTTGCATAAGGCAATCCCGAAATTGTTATTTGACCTTGCAACTCTTGAGTAATCCTATCGACGGAGTATTTTGCGTGCTTCGCTCCCGTCTAACCGTCCAGGCCCGGTTAGCCGGGTTAAGACAGGCTTGGTGGCGCCCTCATAATTTTGACATACCCTATATATATATATGCCGCAACACGCTTGCCCAGAACGTATCGTGTGACTCACGCCCGACTCCCTGAGCGTTCCAGCCGTGGCCTTTAGCCTATTTTTAGCCGATCTCAGGGCAAGTGTGCCAGTTTTTCAGGACTGATTCCGTAGTGAGATGCTCACCTTGGGTGGGTGTCGTAAAGTTCTTTTAATACCGTAACAACGTGTTCATTTACCACCTCGCGGCTGTCGTTACCTTGGTGTTTTTTAACATGAATTTAAAACGCAAAGCTTTGAGTGCGTGAAAATGGTGATCTCGCTTGAAGGTTAATGGTATTGCAGTAGTAACAGTCTCTTCATTGGATCGCCCTTTCTTTATATCGGCTTTTTTATAGCATTGTTCACAGTGTCTTTTAAATCCGTCAGTTCTCTAAATTCAAGACTTATTTCCATTTCTATGCCACTGGTTCATTCAGAACATAAACGGAATAAAAATAAGGGACTTAAAGGATGAAAACGATGGAATTAAGTATGGACATTATGGACAAGAAGAAATTAATGGCACATGAAAGAATTAATTTTTACATATTAAATGAGACAGATAAGGACATTAAGAAGAACAACAACAACAGGCGAGCCAAATTATAAAGAATATAATAAATGTGTTATTCCCCAAAATAAGTGGTACTTATCATAATATATACATGTTAAAAGATAAATATAATCATATGGGGAAGCGAAGGTAGTCAGATGGTTGTCTAAAAGAAAGCTCCTGCTCTACCTTACCACCGCTTCAAAGAAAATGTAAGTTAATATGATGCAAGCAATGCCAATAGCAACAACAATAAGGTCGAAATTATCAAACTTACATGAATTAATATTCCAATCCGAATAGATTGTAATTCTACTTGTAATAAAAACATATACGGATTGGGCCATAATTATACCGTGTGTCCACAGGAGTACGCACCATAGAGATAAGATAATGCTAATAGAATATAAATATCAACCAGTGTTATGACGACCGTCCCTTTTCTTGTACCATTTATAACAATATTGTTTCATACAGTGGCGAGTCAGAAGCCAGAAAACAACGTTTTAGCGTGCCGGCGATTCCAGCGTTAGCCGATCTTTCTATTCTATTTGGTTATCCCTATGGTGCGTATTCCTGTGGACACACGGTATATAACAGCAATGAGATAACATGAACAACAAGATAGAATGCTTGAATAAGAAAGAGATGGCCATACGAAAACATTATTTTAGTAGGCATGTTTAGTTGACAAATGTCATAATTAAATTAAGCTTCAAGCCTTCTCGAATATTTGCTACTATGTTTATCTCTTTCTTGCTCAAGCAATACGGGTTATTTTCGTGTTCATGTTATCTCATTGCTGTTATATATAGTTGTGGCCCCATCGGTATATGAATTAATATAAAATAAAAAGACAAGGTGAGAGGAAGTGTAATGTTATGAGTGATTTACATATGTTTATCATATGCAACTATATAAAAACACAGAGAACGAAATATTTTAAAAGAAATAAATTAATATTCAAGAAGCTAGCCAGTTTAACATTTTATTTTTAAAAGTGTACAAGGAAGACGTCTTAAAAGCAGTAGGTATTGCATTGTAAATTCTAGACACGTTAACACGCCTCTGTCTATGCTCAGCGGTAGGTTCTACAATGGCGTCAGCGGAAGGAGGGGGGTAGGCGTTACCCTTGTCGATGCAGCTAAATCGATTGGAGTAAACTTTTTGTTTTAATACTTTTATTTCTATTGGCAACCAGATACACATGAAAACAGAACACTGGGAATATTACAAATCCCTTAGAAATCTGACCAATCAAAGTATAATTAACGAGAAAAAAGCGTATTATGCTCACAAACTTCAAGATAAAAAATCAATTTGGAAGTGCCTTCAAACTCTAAATATTGGAAATAAAGTTAATTATCAAATTCCAGCTCACTTATCTAACGTAGAACAAATTAATAATAATTTTATTGATAATATCCCAAAATTAGCAGTAGATAATAACATTAAAGATTACTATTTGAAAAGCAAAACTACTAAAAACAATTTTGATTTTAAATTCACCTCGGTAACAAAAGAAGCAGTTAGCAAACTAATTAAGGATATAAAAAGTAATGCGGTTGGATCTGACGGTATAAATTTGAAAATGATTGTTTTGTGTTTTCCCTTAATTATAAAATATTTAACGCACATAGTCAATGTCTGCCTAACAGAAAACGTATTTCCTGATTGTTGGAAACATGCTTTAGTTACCCCTCTTCCCAAAATTAATGATCCTCAACTGTATTCAGATTTAAGGCCAGTTAGCATCCTTCCTACCTTGTCAAAACTACTGGAAAAAATTATGAATAATCAAATAAGGGTCTACTTGACCACCTTTAATTTAATACCAGAAAGTCAGTCTGGTTTTAGGCCATCGCATAGTTGCACGACTACGCTGCTAAGCATAACGGATGACATTCTACAAGCAACCGATCAAGGAGAGCTCACTATTCTTACTCTATTGGATTACAGCAAGGCATTTGATACTATCAATCATGACTTGCTGTTATCTATACTTCATTACATCGGCTTTTCAACAAATGCAATATCACTACTTCAAAACTATTTTAGTAATAGAACCCAATGTGTGAAGATAGAATCTACAGTCTCTACATCTCGTCAAATAACACAAGGTGTGCCGCAGGGCTCTATTTTAGGACCCTTACTGTACACTATTTATTACAAATTTTCATAATTATATTAAATATTGTAAAATACATATGTACGCAGATGATACCCAAATATATAAATAATTTTATCCTTCTAATCTTAATATTGCACTTGAAGAGCTATCGCAAGATTTACATCGGTTATTTGAAATGTCAACCAAACATGCTCTAACTTTAAATCCTTCAAATCTTGTGTACTTCTGTTTGGGAGGGATGCAGATCGCTCTAGTGTTCAGAATATCTTAACATTAACTATAGATAATGCTAATTTACCTGTAATCAATAGTACAAAGAATTTGGGAATTATTTTAGACAACAGTTTCAGATATAGAGAACATATCAATAAATGTATACAAAAAGCTTATATAAGCCTTAAATTATTGTATACTCATAAGCAATATTTAAACCAATCAACAAAAAAAGATGCTGTGCGAAGCACTTGTACTGTCACATTTTTCATACTGCTCAGAATTGTATTCCTCTTGCCTCGACACCGATACTTCAAATAGAATACAGCGCGTTCAAAATTCATGTTTGAGATTTATTTATGGTATACGTAAGTATGACCACATTTCACACAAGTTATCTGAAGCAAACTGGCTAAATATGGAAGACAGACGTTTCCTTCGCACAGCATGCTTATATCATAAGATTATTTTCCTAAAAAAACCTCCTTATCTATATAACAAGATAAAATTTAGAACTGATGTGCATAATTTAAATTTGAGGTTCAAAGGCCTTATCACACCTCCTCAACATAAAACAACACTCTTTAAGAGATCATTTCAATATAATATAAGTAAAATTTTTAACAATCTGCCTGAAATGATAAAAGCCTCAGCACCGCCGCTTTTTAAAAATCAACTGACGAAAATTTTGCACAAGGGCAATAAGTATACAACATAATCTGATGCTGTTTACTAGTCATAATGTGAGATCGCGATTCGTTTGCTTCGAGTCCTATAAGCAGTATTATATTTCAGTTTTATTTTAAGTTGTTTTGTTTTGTGAACGTAATTCAGAATACTCTTTAAGTTAGGCACACATTTAAAACTTTAAAACTTTCTTTGCAAAACATATTAAGGTCCAATTGAAAAACAGGGTATTACCTGAATTGCGCCTTATGATTCCGGTGACGGTAAATAGAAAATTTTATTTCATTACTCTGTCCCGTATAATTTAGTATGTTCCATTTATGTTTATTTATTGTTGAAACTTACCTGTACTGTACTTACCGGAATAAAGACTTTATTATTATTATTATATATACAAAAGGAAAACAAATATGAAAACACGAAAAACAGAAACATATATACAAAAAAACCGCCTAGTCTTGGGCGCTGGGCCGAATAATTCCTCGATGCGGCGTTTCCTGGAACACAAGGTTCGTTGTCAGGCGGCAGGCGCAAGACGAGACCTCCAATGGGTCAGGGCTGGCTTACGTAGCAGACCTGGGGGTGTCCATGGCGAGCGGGCGATGTTTGGCTCGGAGCCGACTGGCTCTGGACTCGTCCTGGAAGCTGCGGGAGCGGTAGGTGGCTCCTGGACAATTCCTGGGGCTGCTGGCGAATTCAGAGCTGGATGCTGGCTGATTGCGGCTCGACTTGGTTGCGTCCGGAAGCGAAAGTTGTCCAACTGCCAGAGTCCTGAATAGGAGACGGCTGGAGGTCCTGGAGAGAGCTGCTAGTTGATCCTGGAAGGCTGGATGCTGCTGGCTGACTCTCCTGGGTTGAGTGAGGAGCTGTCCTGGAAGGCTGGATGATCCTAAAGAGGCTGATCCTTGGAAGGCTGATGGTTCCTGGTGGACTCTCCTGGGTTGAGTGAGGAGCTGTCCTGGAAGGCTGGATGATCCTGAAGAGGCTGATCCTTGGAAGGCTGGTGGTTCCTGGTGGACTCTCCTGGGTTGAGTGAGGAGCTGTCCTGGAAGGCTGGATGATCCTAAAGAGGCTGATCCTTGGAAGGCTGATGGTTCCTGGTGGACTCTCCTGGGTCGAGTCCGGAAGCGGAAGTTGTCCAACTGTTAGAGTCCTGAATAGGAGACGGCTGGAGGTCCTGGAGAGAGCGGCTAGTTGGTCCTGGAGCTGAAGTAGTGGCTGCTGGTGGTCCTGGTGCTGAAGTGGCTGCTGGTGGACTCTCCTAGGTTGAGTGAGGATCTGTCCTGGAAGGCTGGATGATCCTGAAGCGGCTGATCCTTGGAAGGCTGATGGTTCCTGGTGGACTCTCCTGGGTTGAGTGATTTCTTCTGGCCTGGGCCTCCCTATTTAAAGCAGCCCTGGTCTTTGTGTTTAGTTTCCTGGGTTCTCATTGGTCCGAGGAGGAGGGATGACTGCTTATTTTCATCGCGATTCCTAATTCCGCGGTTATTTCCGCGGCGTGACCTATTAGCGCTTTGATTTGTGTCCCAATAAATAGTCGTTGAAATGCTGATTCTAACGATACCCCATTTGCTAGGTTCCGTTGCATATTAATTGAAATCGCAATTTGTCCCCGTGTTCTGCGTATAAAAGCGCTTACGCATTATTATATATATATATATTTTCTATGTGCGTTTAAAGAGTTCTCTTTGTTTTCCCTGGAAGCGCTCTAATTTTATATGAATTTTTATACCATTTACGCCTTCCTGGGATGCTTCCTTCCGCTAATTACAATTTAATTTGTAATATTTGCACCCTCGCCCGATGTATTCGGCCGTGGCCCTGATTTTACCGTTACAACATGCGTTTATGTTAAGCCTCCGCTGGTTTCGAATTTCTGTTGTTTTCTTGGGAGAAATTTGCCCGCTCCTCCAGAGGCGCTGCTTGTCGGCTCCCGGGTGTTTTATTGGATGGGTTATTTGCTTGCAATTTTAGGACTGGCAGGCTGTTGGCACTTTATTGTCTTGTTTGTGCAGAGGTTTGTATTTGAAAATTGGTGTTCCTTTGAGCTGGCATGCCGTAATTTATTGTTTTATTCTTGCAACGGTTTTCTTTTAAAATTCGTGTAGGATTGGGGCGTTTTGCTGGTGAACAGATTTGTTTGTAATTTGTTCGCCGCCTGCTTGGCGATGGAAAATTACTTCGTTGATTTTATCTGTTAACCGATTCATATTAACGTTATAAGTAAAAGATCGTATAAAGAGTTCAGTCCGATGTAATAGAATGGATAATAATCCTCTATGACGAAGATTAAGATTATAAATGTCGGTTCGAAAACTTATTTTATTGTAGAGATATGGAGGTGACTCCAACAAGATAACCCGATGAAAGAAAACAGCAGCATGCATAAAGCATCGTTTCTCCATGTCTAGCCAGTTTGTCTCTAATTTTATATGTAATATGTTCTCGTCTGCGTATGCCGTGAATTAACCGTAAACAAGAGTTTTGGACTAACTGTATTTTCTTTGATGTTGCTTTGTCTATACAGAACCCATAAAGTGTATCGCAGAAATTAAAATGCGATAGCACTAGTGAGTCACATAATAGCTTTTTTTATATTATCACTTAGTGCTCGCTTGTTATCGTACAGCAATTTCAGATTACAATAAACTTTTCGTAGACAAGAATTTATGTGTTCACGAAATCGTAGGTCTTTATCAAGTATAACTCCCAAATTCTTAGCGGAATTTTTATATGAAATTGGCGTGTCTTTAATTTTAATTTGAATTGCTTGTAAGCATTCATTTCTGTGGTTAGAAGAACCAATACAAGAATAGCAGATTTTGATGGGTTGATATTGAGCGAGTGTAAAGCTGCCAAATCAACTAATTCGTTCAGCTCCTTATTAATAACGGCACAGGCATTCTGAACATCAGCTGGTTTGAATGATAGATAGATTTGGGTGACGCCTGCATACTGATAGTAAAGGCAATGATTGAGAGAAACTACATAAACTTGAAGAATATAAAGTAAACAATAGAGGACCCAGTATAGAGCCATGGGGAACTCCATATTTGACAAAGCGTAAGTCTGAACGATTGTTATCCAATACTACACCGTGTTGTGTTGCCTTTGAGTCAAAAAACTCTCAATTAATTTAATCGCTCCGTTAGCAAATCAAAATGCTGCAATATAGCACATAATATCACATGATTAATAGTGTCGAAAGCATTAGAGAAATCCAGTAGTACCAATACGGTAATATTAACAGCATCGCTCGCTCTTAACATATCACCTGTTATGTTTAACAATGCAGAACAGCAACTAAAACTACGGAGAAAACCTGACTGATAATCACATAGTAATGAGTGAACTTCCAATATTCCCTGATTTGTGAGTCCATAACTTTCTCCAAGACTTTCGATAGTAGTATGCTAATTGGTCTTAGATCTTTCATATCTTTTGGCATGTTTATTTTAGCAACAGGAAGTATATTAGCAATTTTCCAGTCTTCTGGAAAAATGCCTTCAGACAAACAAGAATTTATGTGAGTGATAAAGGGTATTAAGAAAGGGCAGCATAATTGTATCATTGTAATATTTAAATTATCACTACCAATAGCTTTGGTTTTGATAGAGTTAATAATTTTGGTAACATCGTCGTCAGAAACAGCAGTAAATGAAATTTAGTTAAGTTAGGTGTCAGATGTTCATACATTCTTAGTATTTCCGGATCGGGTTGCTCCACACCATGCACTGAGTTGAAATATGAGTTAATTGCATTAACATCGTTCAGGTGTGGTGGTAGAGTGTTGTTTTTTTATTTCGAGTAAATACCACAACGTTGTAAATCTTTCCACAAGGTTTTAGAATTACCATGAGCTAATTTATAATTTAGGTATGCTTTTTTTTCGTTTCTAATAGCAAGAGCAGTGAGATTGCGAAGCGACTTGTAATAATTCCACTGTTCTTAAATCGTTTATGCGCAGCGTTTCTAAGGAGCTTTCGGCTTTCGGAAAGTTGATGTCTTATAAGGAGCAAAAATGTTATAAGCATGTTTCAGACGAGGGAAGTAAAAATGCATAATTATAAGCCGGTTAGCTACCTGCACATTTAATTAAATTGCAAACTAATTTTAAGCATGAGATGGTTGTGGTTTTTGCACCACACCTTTCAAATCTTTTAAATTAGTTATCGAATAAATTGTATTATTTTCTTTAATTTTTATCACTCCATCTATTGTCCACACACATTTGAAGCCAAAGCTGGTGCAAGCTGCCTTGAAAACATATAATCGGCATCTGGACAGGTCTTCCGTTATAGTGTTTTTAAAAAATCTTTTGTTTTTGATCACAAGATTGCGGTATTTATAACTAACAAATTTTATAATAACGGCACGAGGTTTTTTTATTAACCGTTTGAGCACCAAGTCTATGACAACGATCAATATGATCAGCACAAATGTCGACGTTCGTTATTTGTTTTACGATGGGAATAACTTTAGCTTCTAAGTTCTCACCAACATTTTCCTGGAACCCAAATACACGGATGCAATTTCTTCGTGAATACTGCTGTAGATGGTCCAGCTGCATAGAGAGGTCTTTATTTTCAAAAATGTTACTACTAGAAACAACTGCGGTAGTTAGGCAAGCAGAAGGACTCAACCATTTCTTACTAATACACGCATGAGACAGGGAAACACGCTATAGGCGACATTACTATTTAATTTAATGCTAGAGATTATAGTCCGAAGAGCTGATGAACAAAGGACAGTAAGGAATAAGGAAGTACAAATAATCACATATACCAATGATCAAGTGATAATTGCAAGAGTATGGGAAAGCTAAGAAAAACGTTGGGAAGACAGAAGAAGAATCCAAAAAAAACGAATTAATGATAAATACAAAGAAAATTAAATACATGAAATGCCAAGTTAACAAAAAACAAATATGAAACAAGATTTCCAAATAGGAGAACACATTTGGGAAGAAGTGGACTCTTTAAAATATTTACTTATGAGTACAGGAAAATAACAAGAATAACAGAAGCGACGAAATAACAGGGATGATCCAACTAGGTAATATATTATAGCAACTAGCTGAAACCCGCGGCAAATGCCGCATTTAAAATCTAGGACGAATTTAATAACTTTTGTTGCACTAAAGAAAGTTTTAAAACCATGCTAGAGAATGGCAATAAGGAAAAGTTCAAAAAAAATATATTTTCAAATGGAAAGTTTCTGGAAAGGAAACGCTCGCCTCTGGAGAGCGTTTTATGGACATTATTGGATAGCCTCCGGCAACTTTTTTTCATATTGGATACGGCCAATACTGCTGAATTGAATAGTGTCTTCTTTTTCTGTTCAGTATTAAATGGTAAATGGTACAGGACACGCAAGCATGAAAGATAAGCGATACCAAAGAGCATATGTTGAGGTAAGATAAATTTTAGCTTAAAAAGTATAATTATTTAAAATACTGATTGCTGCTTCAGATGGATTCTAAGCAGTAACGAATACTAAGTATATATTTTTACTTTGTAGATCTTCCTCGATGAAGACAAAAACATAACCTCAACTTCTTGCACATCTCCTCGTGGACAAGTTTCATGTCACCATGTTGCTGCACTGGCACTATTTGCCCATTATAATATATCAGTTACAGATAGGGTTACCAGAAATGAAAATGTCAAAAATAGAAGAATTAACTTGAAAATATAGAAGTTTCAAAAAATATATAGAAGATTCAAATGAATCATTTATTACTATAATTACATTAGGTATAATTACTAATGTATTAAAAATAAACACATATTAAACATATTCAGATATATGAAAATTATAACGATTAAACATTATTTTAAATTCAACTCAAAAAATGAAACATTAAAACATAAAATATCACTTTAAACTGAACAACTCAATCCTCTTCCTCTAACTATAAAAATAACTCGAAAAATACAGTAAAATAAAAAGCTTTAAAAACCATACTTTGAATTTTTTCGCATGTCTGCCAAAACTATTTTATTTTCTTTGACAAAATCAAAAAAATTTAAGCAATTCCTTTCAAAATTAATTGATATTAGTAGTTCTGCCCTAATTAATTCTGTAGAACATCGATTCCTGGAATCGTTCCACTTGTTCCCCATAATAGAAAATACCCGTTCTACAAAAGCGGAAGTAGCCGGCATGCTTAAAATAAGAGACAGTATTTTAAATATATTGGGCAAATCTGCCTTTTGAAAAATTATATGCCACTTTTGACTGGTTGAAATATTAGTATTACTATTACTATTATCGTCAGTTTGATGACTTTGATGTAAAAATTTTATCGTCTTGTTAAGCAAATCAATCTCATCAAACAGTTGATCCATATTTAACTGCATTATCTGGACAAATTTTTCTGGAATTGCTTCAACTATTGTATTAAAATCATCAAACTTAAAAACGGTATCTTTATTAATTTTAAATATTGAAACTTTTGCTAGCCAAGTGTTTTTTTGAAAATCAAACCATTTATTTATGTAATTAATGGCCGAATTCAACACTTGATAGAACTGTGAGTCTAAGTTATTCGATACAGTCTTATTCTCAATTTTTTTCAGTTTTGAATTAACCAAGAATCCAAAAAAATGTTCGTCCATTCTTTTTTGTAATTTCGTACGCAAATTATCCATTATTTCATAAACATCTATAACAGATATTTTGGAACCTTCAAGAAGTTTAATGGCATCTTCAAAGATAGTTAAAAAATTATTACAAAATAATAAATAAATTTCAGGAATTTCACATGAATTTTCATGTTCATACTCTCTTAAATCTAATAATTTTTTAATATGAATAGGGCAATCATTTATGCTTTGGAAATATGAAACAATAGGTGCCCAATTTTGAAGCAGCCTTCCAATACACGGATTCAAAGATAGCCACCTTGTTGTAACATGATGTAACACATCTTTGAAATCCTGTCAACAAAGTCAAAAAATCCCTTAAGGGCATCTCTGCGTTTCGCTGAAAGAGAAAAATGAAAATATATTTTTAAAATTAAATTCTCTACATCTAATTCTAGTTTATCTATTGAGTGTTTGACAGCGTTGTGAAGTATATGCGCGTGACAGTTAGCTTTAAAAATATCTTCATTTTTCTCCTTGAGTCTCGTATATAGTGAATTATGCACACCAAAATTGGCGTTGCAATTGTCCGCGCTTAAACAAGTAAGGTGATCAATTGACAAATTCAAAGTTTGCAAAGAGTTCATCACAATGTGAAACATTCCATTGGCACTTTCATCAGAATTTTCGACGAAATCTACTAATTTATTTTGTACTCCAAATTCTGATGTAAAAAACTGTATGACAATAGGAAAAAAATTCCTATTTTTTCGGTTGGATGCATCAATTTGTACTGCATAAAATGTATTTTCATGAATTACATTTTTAATGGCCAATTTTAAGGCAGCTGGGGATAATACATTACAAACTGCTGCTTCCGCTTTAGTTCTCCGTAAATGTATTTTTTTAATTTGATCGTCTTGACTAAAAATGTGTTTAAACAATTTGGTTGAACAATCAAGACTATTGTATGAAAGATTGTGTTTAACATTGTGGTAAATAATGCTCAGTTCTGCTGCACTAATTAGATCATTTTCAGAAGTGGTCTCTTTTTTGAATACAAAATTATTAAGAACATTATTATTCTCTGCTGAAGCCACGGCGAGTTGATGAGCCTTCGTATTCTGATGTTGAGAAATCTAAAAATAAATAAAATATGGTTAATTTTAATGTTTGAGTCA